>JAOVYX010021853.1:0-15264 GCA_035668315.1 Drosera spatulata | reverse complement strand
AATAAAGAGTCATCAACATTCTGGTCATAAACACAATGTAAATCAGAGTCTTTACAGAGCTTAATGAAGATCCAATATGCATCCAAGGCCTAAGTAGAGAGAATAGGATGAAGTTGCGTCGGTTTCGCCTTATTTTTCCTTGGTTTTGGCCTCCTTTCTTCTTCTCCTTCTTCTCTGCCGTAATTCCCTGATCCTCTGCTGAATGTTATATTTTTTCCAACCCTAGGAAGGGTTTATATAGGGGCCTTGCACGACACATTTAATCGCACGGAGGAAAACAGATCTGACGCATTTAACAGGAGGCGCGGCCACGACAGGGTCAGGCGCGCCCGCGCCTGGCAACAACCAGCAAAATCAAATTTTGAACAGGCGCGGCCGCGATAGGGTTAGGCACGCCTGCGCCTCACCTGCCTGTGCTCAGTACGTAAAAATCCCTAAGCTAAAAAATAGTAAATGGCATCTAAAAATTCCCTAAACTTATACACAGCATTTAAACATATAATCCTAACTACTCGTGGCAAAATTTTTCTGAAAAGACTCTCGAAGCTTGTGAAATGACGACGAAACGTGAAATGGAGCTTTTCGAGGTCCTGAATTTTCATCCTTGCAATTCTTCGTCTTTTCTTCTTCAATTTCCATGCCAATCTGCCATAAAATCAAATATACAGCAGTACCAACATTCCAAGACGAAAATGAAACTAAAAATACAATTTAGACGATACAAAGGAATAAGAACAAGGTTTAGAACGATAAAGTGATGTGTGATTTCATCCACATCACACCGCCGTCACTCCCACCAACACTCCGATTGCGATCCCAGCCTTCTTTCCCGCACTCATCCCATGTTTCTCCTCGTCATCTAGCTCCGACGCCGACGACTATGACGGTGAGTTTGGATTTGGCGGTGCAGATTCAGGCTCCGATGTCGACACGATGATTCCAAACATGGCGGTGCTGATTCAAGCTCCGGCGATGTAGGGGAAAGAGATGGAGTGGAGGAAGGTGATTCGGCGGGGCTCGGATAAGGGAAGGGTGCGGTGGGGGAGATGGGGAGAGATTTAGAGTTTTTTGAGATGTATTTATTGAAAGAGACGAGAGTAATTTTGGTATTGATTTTTTTTGAAATTTGAATTATAGCCTTCTACATAATAAAAATTAATTTGTTGCTTTTTGAGTAAAAAAGATTGAAAAGGTGGCCTTATAGGTAATTATCTTTTTTTTTTAAATTTTATTTAGGTCTTAAATTAAATGTTTAGCGATTTTTACTTGTTTTAATGTTTTATTTTCAAGTTTGGAGATGATTCATGGGCTGAATGATTTTTTATGGTCGAAAAGCAATTCTGGAAATCATTAGCAAAGCAGTAGCCTAATTCACGGGCGTGAACAAAGGGTTCACGGCTGTGACCATACCTAAAAAGGGAAATAAGGATTAGGACAGTGCAGCACTTCACGGGCATGAATGCCAAGTTCATGGCCGTGACACTTATTCCATATATCACGCCGTGACCATTATGGTTCACGGCCGTGAACTACGTCATCAGCGAATATAGAAGACTCTCAGGTCTTTGATTGTTCATTCTTTATCCATAACTCAAAACCCTAACTCAAAATTCACCACTCAAATTCATAGATTCACCATATTTCTCTGCATCCCCTTCATTTTGATCACAATCCATCACAAAATCACATCCAAAGTCAAAATTCCTCTTTTTCCCAAATCCTAGCCACACATGAGTTTTGGCATCAACCACGAAACTTTCGCCCAAAATACTTAAACACCACTTAAAAAACCTTCAATCCTTTCTTTTGGGAGTTGGTTGATGTCTTTGGATGAATATTTGAAGTCAGTTCTTACTTGTTGGACTCAAATTTTGAATTTTAGACATTGTTTGGTGTTATTGGTTGGAACTCTGCCGGCCTGTTCTTGGCTTGAACTTGGTTGTCCTTGTGCTTTGGGGTTGAATGGGTGTTGTTAATCCTTGTAGGTTGTTGGGTTTTGATTGGTTTGGTTGATGAGAGCTCGTTGTGGAGTTTGGGGTTATCGTGCTTGAACGGGTAGTTCATTGACTTGTCGAGGTTGTTTTGATTGCGTGTGGATAGATGATAGAACCCATCGGAAGGTGCTATAAATTGCAATAAATTACAGCACTTCACTCAATAAAATTGGAATAATAACATAGCAGTGATGAGTACAAGTCGATCCCACAGAGAACGATTTTTCTACATTTTGTGAATTAAATTGACAATCTAACAATTTTCTATAAAAATTAGGGGCCGGGGGGGGGGGGGGTGGAGTTGGTTGTTCTTGTGAAGAATAAAAATATAAAGGCGAAATTAACTAAAGAGTTTCGGGTTTAACTTCAATTTAAAGAGTTTTATCAAAGTTGATAATGTGCATGGCATTCGTGATTCTCACTCATCATGCATTATAATCATGGAGTACATTTTCATTTCATATTCATTTATGAGAGGTTTTGTAATTAATTCCAACAAAATAAGGGTTGTCGATTTTTAAGTATTGGTTACCATTAAGCATTTTATAATCAAACTAACACAAATACTCTACGTCAATAGAAGAATATAACATAGACTAAAAATATCGCATTATATTTGATAGAACCCGTCGCACGGTGCTACAAATTAGAATATCTGTATTACTTCACACCACAAAATGATAACAAAAATGTAGTAGTAATAAGCGCGAGTCGATCCCACAGAAAACGATTTTTTCAGATTTTGTGAATTAATCTTTCAATCTATCAATTTTCTGTAAAATGGGAGGGTTTTGTTGATAAGATCAAGAACTAAAGAAAACAATAAAAGAAAATAAATAAAAACCAATTGAGAATTTTTCTTGAGATTTAATCAAGTTTGACAAAACGTATGGCCTTCGTGATTTTTCACTCGTCATGCATTTTAATCATAGACTAAAGATTTTCATTCATATCCTATTATGATAGGTGTTTATAATTAGGCTAAAAAAAAAAAGAGAGTTGCCGATATAGCTATTGGTTATCATAAGACATGACATAATCAAAGTAACACATTTACACTATGTCCAAAAGAGAATGTAACACAGACTAAACATGTTGCATTATGAATATTTCTCGAACACCTCACAATTATGGCCTAACATAGATTAGCGCCAAATTGTGCTTATTTATATGTGGTCATATGTTAACCAAAAGAGAATGACATTAACCTATGAGTTTGCTACTAATATCAACCAAAAGAGAATGGCTTGACTGCATGCATACTTCTCTAACATAACTAGATGGCCAATCCAACTACAATAGACAAGTACTTTTGGATCAATCCAACACATGAAATAGAGACCACGTCTCATAAAAATCCATGACTAAGTTATAACCATTAAGCCATACTTAGATTTATGCTACCATAGTCGCAAGATGAAACAAACAATTCATACTAAACGCATAGAAAGTCATCTCAAATTACAACTAACAAAAGTTGAGAGATACTAAACCCTACACCAATGAAAATTGGTATAAACAAAGAAAGGACAATGATCTGTGCAACGGATGGAATTGCGTAGCATCGATCTTATTGTAATCCATGAAGACTGTCGTCTCAAATTGAAGCGGTGTCTCTAACTCCCTGAAAAACCTTCGTTGAAGTGATGGAAATCTCCTCTTTTTCGAACTCTCTATTTTGATTTTGGACGTACATATTTATAAGGAAAACAAAATACAACAAATTTTCCTAAAAATAGAAAAAAATAACAACCAGATCTCATAATGATGAGCTCAGGGTAATTAGGAAATCCATTGTGCACGGCCTGTGCCTTGTGTGCACGGCTCGTACCTGCTACCAAACATGTAAACATCAATTTTTATCTCCCAATGAAGTGCAAACAGTTCCCCAAATTTCGAGATCAACATAAAACTTCGGAAAAAAGCCTCAACTTGTCATAATCAGCTCATCCTCAGAAAACACTTTCAATTCTTCACTTTTACAATAAAAACAAGAGATTCTTACGTATCGACGTTCTAACTAACAAAAGAAACTAATGACACTAAAACTAACACAAACAAACGATTTTGACTGAGAAAATGATATGTGCTTTCACACTCATCAACAATCAGTTCTTAACACGTCATGACATTAACCTAACACAGATTAACATTATCATGTCCATATTCAAATGTTCATAGATTAAACAAGCAAGAATGACATTAGCATATGAATTCACTGCTCTCATTAATCAAATAAGAATGATTAATTGCGTACATACATCTTTCATGTAATAAGGTGATCAATCATACCACACAGAATCAATAATTGAGGATAAATCAACAAATGAACATGATATCCTAATTACTGAACATGAAATTATTGAATTCAGAAATCACGTCTCATAAAATCCGTGAAAAAGAGCCAATCACTATGCCATACTTAAGGTTTATGCTACCGTAGTGTCAACTAGCAATGAAAAGTACATGAAAAACTTGATGAAAGTCGTTACTAAAAAAACTATGAGAAGAAAAATAAACCAAAGACCAATGATAATTGGTCTACAAACAATCAATGACAGTCTCCACAATGATCGAATACTCGATACTGCGCAGATCCAGGTCATCGTTGGTAATCCTCTCGTCCATTGCATCAACAATAGAAGATCAAAGTTATGACAACAGCTCCTTACTCTGATGAAGAACTTTGAAAAATGAATGTCCTTTTTCGAATATTGGTCATGGGTATATATAGAAAATGAGAAATAACCGAATTCTCTCAAAAATAGCAAGATAAGATAGTGTAGATCTGGTAGGACGCACAACCCGTGCATGCTTGGCACGGCCCGTGCATGTGGCACACCCCCCATGCTCCTTTCTTCTACACCGTGCTCAGTGCATCTTGATTCTTCATGTTGCACTGCCCGTGCACACAATGCACGACCCGTGTCCTTCAGAAAATAGACATACTTCATCTTCAACTCCAAATAATTAATAAACATGTCTCGAAGCCTTCGAGATCAACAAGAAACTTCAGAAAATAGCTGCAAAACTCCTCCCCAAGTAGGTCACCATAAAAAACACTTCGAACTCTTCAAATCTGTAATAAAACCCCGAAGTATGATAGTATCGACGCTCTAAATTATAAAAGGAACTAAAATGGCTTAAACTAACAATAAAACAGACTTAAACAAGCAAATTTGATTAAGAAAACAAGCGTGTTTACACACACATAAAACTCCCCCAAACCAAACATTTGCTTGTCCCTAAGCAAAAGAAAACACACAAGAAAGAATACGAATGATGAAAAATTAGAATTTCAAACCAACTAAATAAACAAGTGTCATAACACAAATTTTCTGCAAGCCAGTTCATCATTGGATCTTGCAATGCTACATGAACTCATCCTAGGATCTGTAAGCGATCACCTAACAAAGCACCTCTCACTATCCGTCAATGGTCATGAGGATCATATCTATACACTCTCAAAACGCAAGAATAAGGGTTTAACCCAAATAAGCCAACAAGTGTGCATTCACATACTAACCACCTTCTTACCCGAACCAAGTGTGCATCTTGATCTAATACTAGGCCAGGACCAAAGAAAGTAGAGAAATTAGGTGAAAGAAGGTCGGCTATTTGGTTTGTGGAGCTTGGTGTAGGGGCAGGAATAAAGTACGAGTCAAGAATCTATACATTCATCCCTATTAAGGCATTGTGCCTTAAACAAGAACACACTAACCATACTAAACCAAATATATAACATCCACGAGTCACCCTTTTATTAGGATAAATGATTTCTTGAATCAAAACAACTTTGATAAATAAAAAAGCACTTTTTTTTCACCCTTTTTTTTTCTTTCTTTTTCCATAATGAAAAAGAAACATAGGCGCCACGACCTTAGCACATTGTCTATCTTATTACAACGCTACAAACAATCCATCCCATACAATATATATATTCCATCTATCGTCATCTTGACTCGTACATGTGATAGGGTTTAAAAGGGCTCTTTCGTGGAGGTTTATGTCATGAGAAATATAGAACAACTCCAATAATAAATGTATGCACGCCCGATCAAAATAATGCATATCGTAAAAATATGAGATAAAAGGAAAAAAATAAGGGAATAATAACTTTAGGTAAGGGAGGTTTAAAGGTTATGGTTAGTTAAACAAAGAAGTGAAATATACGATCTGCGATGCAGACCTCTCCGCCTTAGCGCTTCCAAGCAGCTAGTAACTTAATCTCGATGTATTATAAGAGTCTAACCTTATCGTTGCCCTCATATCCCGATGTCTAATGCCCGCCATACATGTCTTGCTAGCGATGCAAACCTAGCGATCCTTTGGATGAAATACTGCTACGTAACCGAGTTGGGTTTCATCTTAGGCTATCCTTATTTCTAGTATGACACTTATCTAATTTCTTTGTTTTGAGTTAACACATTTTTTCATAACTTCTAAAAACTCTTGTGTAAATTGTTTCACTAAAGCAAATATTTTGACACTTTTTCTAATTTTTTTTTCAATTGTTTTTTAACCATAAAATAAGACCAAGACACAATGACAAAGTAAGACATGACATCACGACTTAGTTAAGACAAATAAATAACAAAATTGACTCAATAAAGTAAAACTGACTTAATTTACAATTCTTCTCCCCCAAACCAAAATCATGTATTGTCTTCAATGTAAAAATAGTAGATGAAAACCATAGGATAATACTTACAAAGCTGTGTAGCAGTTTTGGGGTGGAGACGACAAATACCACCTTTGAAGAGTGTTCGTTAGGTTCTACAGCGAAATACATTTTGTGGTTGGATGTTTTTTATTCATCGAATTCTCATTCTCTTGATCTCGCCTTCTCTTTATAATCACTTTTTTTAGCTTCCTTTCTCCTAGTCTTAGAGGCTTCAAATTTTGAACCAACAAAATCCTAGTTGTCATTTGATTCATCAATTTGCTCTGCTTCATAGCAAATTAAATCCAACTTTGGAAAGAGCCAAATTTTTCTTGCAAGGAAAATTACACAATAAAACACTGCAGGCAGCACTAATATTTTTCAGGATTATCATGAAACAAAAACGAAAAATAATGATCATTATATCAAAATTTATAAGAATTAACAATAAATCCATGTCCAAGTGCATCAGTCCACAAATATCTTTTTTCATTCAAATCATGTCCTAAAGCTAGAGCAATAGGTGTAATTAATCCTCCAAAAACTATAGGACCTTTCCCATTTAAAGCAAAATTATGCCAATAACGAGCTATATGTGATGCGAAATCAATTTTTTGTTTTCATTGTACATTGCCCATAAAAACATAATCTCATATTTTCTCAAAGTTTCCTGAATTCGTCCAAAAACAATATCTCTCATTAATTTTTGAAGATACGAAAAACTTGGGTTATGGATCATGGAAGCTATTGCTATTTTCTCATCAAAAGTTTTTCTTTCGGAAATAGACTTCCAAAATTTATGAAAATTTCATTCTAAATCTTCTGGTGGTTGTCTGTCCCCTTTTATCCTGAACTCATAGAGTTCATTTAAACCTTCAACAGTCATGATGTGATGGGTATTGAAAAGTTTAAATGAAATAAATCCAAATTCAGGATACTCATGTGTTTCGATATTGATTTCCGGAGTGCTCATAAATTCAAGCATTACACGCTCATATGTCGACCACTTCTAACTTGCGAAGTACTCCGATTTAACATTTTTCAGCATCTTTTCAACATCTTTTATCAGTTCAAGCTCAGCAAGAATGTCCTTGTCCATATACTTGGTTTCTTCAACTCCCAATGTTACTAGCCTTTTGTAAAGCTCCTTATGCTCTTACTTTGAAAACTGAACTCCGTTAAGCTGCGAAGTCCAATGACCGTTCAGATTTGATAATATCTCAAACAGGTGGGGAGAATCCTTTAAAGCTTTTTGCTTCTCTTCTTTCCCCATGTTGATCTTCAACCAAATAATAATAATAAAAAAGGAATAATCAAAAAGTTGATGAAAATCACATGAAAGTCATCATCATCAATACTTTAAGAAAATTACAAAAATTCCCCAACTCAATAATAACAAGTGACTAGCATAAACCTAGATTCGTAACACCAATCCATCATAAAACACAAAGAATCATATCGAAAATCAAGTTTTTTACGTGACCATTCTAAAACCCTAATGTCACAAAATTTCATCAAATTGTGAAATCCACACATCACCATGCTCTACAAGAAATAAATAAAAACATAGACAGATTCAAAGAGTGGCTCGGATGTGATTATAATGACGAGATTTGAGAAATTTCAGCTTTACCGTTGGATGTATCTAAGACGATTTTGATCGATAGGACTTGAGATTGATGAAATAGGTGACAGATGCTTGTGTATTATATTGTAATCTTTGTGTTGCACGAATTGGTGTTGATTCTGGTGAAAACTTGAGATTTTGGGATGATTCTGGTCGTTGGTGTTGGTGAAAGAATCAAAGAAAAGTGTAGAAAAGAGGAGGGATTTCAAGATTCAAAAACTCAATTTGGCACCATGCACGGCCTTGCCTGGGCACGCACGGCTTGATTGGACCGTGCTCAGTGCATACTGGGTAATGAGGAAGTACGGCAAGTACGTGCTATCACGGCCCGTGTGTGATCATTTTGGAAAACACGAATTAATTTTATTTAGCAATCTGAGGATCGACAAACACTAGTTGTTCCTATTCTTTACCCTTGTACCGATATTGCTATACGGATATTACCGATCTCTTCTATTCATAGCATTCGCTTGAACTATATAGTTTTCATCCATTAAATTGTGTTTTGCGAGTCATTATGTCCTTCACTTCATTCATCCAACATATTTGACATTTTCAATGCAAGCATCTAAGGTTATGCTCTCATGTTTGATTCTTATTTTACAAATGAAAAGCTACCTAAATGAATTGAAAAAAACATGGGTTGCCTTCCACGAAGCGCTTTATTTTACGTCGTTTACTCAACCATGCGAAGCACATCAAGGATATAATTTGACAAGGCCATGATAAATAATTGAACCAGGAATCCAAATTTGAACGTTTAGATATCCTTGCATTCTCCATAACATCTTTCACAATCCAAATACTCTTCATCTTGTTGTTTCTTCAAATTGTAGATTGGAACATAAGAAAAAGGATAATGATTAGTTACATTTTAAGAATGGAAACAACCATTATTCTTTTTCTTTCTCAATCAAAGATTTCTTGATTGTGATGCGTTATTATCTTGAGAAAAATTTTCGTCAGGAAAATCATCACAAGCCACAACATAATCGTGTTCATGCATAATATTCTCATATTCAATCACAACAAATTTTTCATTATCCTTTTCGACACAAGGTTCAATTATTAGATCTTCTTGTTCATCGTTTAAGACATCAACTACCTTGTCACATAAATCAATTTTTAAATAATGAATCCAAACTGAAAGTACATTACAAGATTTGATGAATCAAAGGATTACTAACATGTGTAATCAAGTGTGCTAAAGGTTAATAGGTATTCTGCCAGACACTGGGTATCAGACTACCACAAACAGAATGGTAAATGCTCTGATAAGAAGGGCAGTTATAAGATCAGATCAGTCTCCAGTAGAAGCTTTAGACAGAATAGGTGACCTAGTACAGATAAGTCTTATGAGTTCTATAAGGATTGTGTTTGAGACAGTGAAGTTGGGAGAATCAGCTCAGTTATGATCAGATCAATCCTCAGAGTAGTTCAAGAAAATCTACAGATGGTCAAAAATAGATCAGACAGTTTGAATCAGTCTTATGAAAGTTATCTGCTCAGATATATATCTGCTATTGAAGACTTTGTCAAAGATTAAAGGACTCGTCACATGACGTGTTGAAAAAAGAAATTGGGGGCTGATTGGAGAGCAAGCCTCAAGCCTTGGTCTATATAAGGCACAAGGACTACAGAGAAAAAGTAACGAAAGAATTCGCTTCTGATTTTCACATCTATGAATCAAAACGCTCAAACTCTCTCTCTCTCTCTCTCTTATCAAGAAAACTTTCAAGTGTTCATCAAAAATCAATTTTCTTTGGAACATCGTGACGGAGATGATGACTGGTGCAAGTCTTCTTACTCTGTGAGTTTGTTCCTTTTGGCAATCTACTGAGATTGGTTATTTGTGCTACGGGGATCATCTGATAATATGTTTGTTGCAATCTGATTGTGTGTAAAAGTTGTTAAGTGATCCTGAAAACTCAATCTATTGAACTATGTTCCGAAGTGATCTAATGGATTCCCTTCTTGTTTAGTACACTGCTAACAAGTGGAAGAGTGGCTTAAGTTCAAATGAGTTCGTTAACACTGATTTGAGTCTGAACCACTATAAATTGTGTGTTCTTTTTTTATTTCTTTATCATCATTATTTCAATCACTGTTCATTCACTAGTCTGATGAGAATTAAGATTTTGTTAATGATGAGTGTGTAAACACGCATCAGTTTCTTAATAAAAGTCATTTGTTTGTGTTAGTTTTAGTGTCAGTTTGTATTGTTTTGGTTCCTTTTGTTATTTTCAATGTCGATACTTGTTTGACGAGTAGTACGTCGCGTCAAAATGCAAGCATATGTATCGTGTAGCAAGTAATAAGTGAGTAAAAGATATCGTTCCCACGAGGATCTACTATTCTAGCAATTGAAGTATGTCAACTAACCTTGGGTCAAACAAATCGAGTATAGATATGTTTGAATGTTAAACTAGTTCTACTAACTAAATAGCTAAATGAGCTTAACTAACTTGGATAGAGTCGGGTTTAAGATATAGGGGAAGAGAGGGGTTGTGATTTCGTCTTCTGGCTGTGTGTAGTTGCTAAGTGTCAATCTAGTTGTTTCAAAGTGATCTCAATCGGGTTCTAAGGTGAAGTCTAAGCTCTCTCGAGTCGTAAACTCATTCTAGCACAACGCCGCCTCTAGCATCTCTCAAGGAAAGGCCGTCACGTCTAACAAGTTTAAGCTCGGGTTCCCTTTAATGATTCACTCGTCACGCATGCAACCTCTCGGTCAAGCTTTCAACGTGTGGGTTAATGACCGTGATCCGATAGTACCTATCCTTCAAAAGTCAATACATATCCTAGATCATACGACGAGTGATCAATTCATACCGAGATCCCAATCGAATCAACTAGATCTACAACAATCACAACATCCGCACAACCATCCAACTATCACAACCCCCATAAGGAGTTTAGCTAATCATGGAGAGATCAAGACAAATCATCAAATGCCTCACATGCATCATCATCATCATCTACACAAACTAAAATGAAGGTCACAATTCTACCAAAATGAGATGAAACAAGCACAATCACAATGCAATTTGATAGATCCAATCAAGATCCTCTTGTTTGCAAACACAATTCTCCACCAAAATCTCCCAAAATCAAGCTCCAACCCTAAGCAAATTCGTGTCAAGTGTTTTTCTTTTCAATAATTAAGCCTAAGGGGTCTTTTTATACACAAATCGATGGGGGAGTTTGTAGACACGTGCCCGAGCGCAGGATACAGAAGCGCCCGGGCATTTCGCAGTATTTTTCGAATGAAAACAAGGTGTGGCGCCTGGGTGCAGAAGGACAAAGCGACCGAGCGCTTTTAACTCTGTGTCCCATGGCTCAAAAATTCTTTGTTCCTCCATCCTTCGACCCGTTATACTCCTAGCTTGATCATTCTTTCTTGATACGTCTTTGCTCGTCCGTTTAGTGCCCGTCTTACCTACAAAAACATCAACACGCATCAAAGCTCACTCATGTACAAAAACCAGACTTAAATCTCAAGCTTTTCATGCAAAGACGCCTAGATATATGACGAAAGTAGGATCAAAGGATGAATGATACGAGCCAAACAACTCCCCCAAGCTTAAGTTATTACTTGTCCTCAAGCGATGTTGGTCCACTAGCACATAAGGAAGTATGCATGACCCGAGACTACCATCTAATGGTAAGGGAATGCCACTCGTCATATTCTACAAGCCAATTCATCCTCACCACAACCCTACTTGCATGAATCTATCCGAATGTCATGAAACATACTCATTTGCAAGCATCTCTCGCCACCCACATGATCTTGAGGATCATTTTCATGAAAGCTCACCACCAAACCACGCAAAGATGAGGATTCAACCTAAATAATACCCAAAGCAAGAAGTGTTCGAGTATTATCCCTCTCTCAACCATACCCAATGTACAACCATGACCACGACAAAAGCCGGGAATGATATGTGAACAAAGTAAAGAAGAGGTGTAATATATTAGGGTTATGTGTTAGGGATGGAAGAGAAGAAAGAGGAGAAGTGTATGTCAAGGTACCGGTATGTAGACGCCGGATGCAAAAGAGAGCTAGAGGAATAAGAGTTGGAGGAATATGACCTGACGAGCTAGTCATGCGAGGCGGATGGTCCTGCGCCTCCTCGATGTGGATCATCGCCACGCTGGAAGTGAGGACGTTACGGGAAGTGATAGATGTCGTGCTCTCCTTGCTGCATCGCTTGGAGTTTCCGCAGCAGCATGTCCTGTGACTCCCAAGTGTAGAGGAGCCCTCTCTCGTGCATGGCAAAGAACTCATGCTGCTCACGACTAATGCCTGCCACCTCGGCCTCGAGACGAGCCACGCGATCACACATGTCGGGTGGTCCCTCAAGGCGGAGTGGGATGGGAGCATCCTTCTCCATGGCGTCGTTGTCCTACTCCTCCTCCATCGCTTCCCCGGGTCCGCCCCTTTGCCATTGTCTCTGGATGCGATCAATCCACCCTTGATCGAACTTGGGCGTCTTGATGATGATATCGACAGCGTTGGTGACGACCCCAACTCGGATGCAAAGTCTGGGGATGAGTAGAGGGAGGGCGATCCTCAGAAGTGTACGGCCCGAGCCGAAGTCTTGGACATATTCTCGGAGAGACGAGGATAATACCCACCCAAGGTTCATGGAGTGTTGTCTCAATAGCTGATAGATGAGATGCGCCTTCATCGTGGTCACCTCGGATCTAATCCTCGAAGGGAGGATGTTGTTGATCACGAGATGCTGCACGATGCGGGCATCCTCGGTAAGGAAGCTTGTATTGAACTGGATTGGGATGGTGCGTGTCGACGTGTCCTAAGTCCATTGCGTGCCCGAGTTGCAACCACAAAGATAGTCAAGGATCACTTGGGGTGGTGTCGTGATCACAAGGTTCACTTGAACATCGAACAGAGGCGGGTAGGAAATGCCAACATTCGGGAGGATGAACATGGTGTTGATTGTGCCCTCATCCCAAGGTACTCGTCGTCCTCGCACGACCGTCTCCGGGCGACAAGGGTTGTCAGCCGCATTCGCATAGAATTCGGCCACGAGCGATTTGGAATCTTAATGGTTCATCTCACGGAAAGCCTTCCAACCCCGCTCACCAATATGTTGTGAGAAATAGAGGGCGTCAACCTGCCTCTCCACAATACACTCCCTTGCAATAATCGTGCAATAGCGAACCATCGCTTCGAGTGATGTAAATGTGGCGAGGCTAGGCGAAGGCCCTTGCGCCGAGGGAGGAGCGCCCTTGTTGGAGCTCATTCTCGTTCGCCTTGGGCGAGAGGATAAAGGTTCAGCGGTGACCGTCTTGTCATTGTCACGACCACCCGCCACTGTACCTAGGATCACAAACGTTAGTGCGCATCGACGATATCAGAAAGATTCACTAAATTGAGCAAAAAATGGGCGCATGGATTGCATATACGTGATCAATGACAATAAGAGTATATCGCAAGTCATTAGGCATGAATAGTAGATGCAAAAACTAAAGCAGCATATCATCGAACACCTTGCATGCACGGTTGAAAACACCTCTCTAACATAGAGTTTAGAACTCAATCACAACCCAAGTCATACAATTATCATGAATTTCATCCCCAATAAATCATTAGAATCAATGCCAGCCCATTCTATACATACATTCATCAAGATCACATCATAACCCATCAATCCAATCAACCAAACCTAATCCTCCAAACCCATCAAATGCAATGAAATCAAAGAGATGAAGAAGAAGAAGGGTTGATCATACCTAAGTACTACAAAAAAACTGCATTTTAGCGACGGAAAAACTTTGCGGCGGATATTTTCCGTCGCAGAATTTTTGAAAATGCGACGGATCCGTCGCGAGAAAAAGGTTTTGAGAAAAAAAGAAAAGAAAAGAAAATTTTGCGACGAAAAAGTCAACGCCCATCGCAAAAATATACAACTTTAACGACGGATCCGAAGCAAAATAATATAGTGTATCCCTTTTTGCTACGGATCCGTCTCAACTACATTGGTTTCCAACCCTTAGAAAAATTTTAAATTTGCATATTGTTTCTTAGCGACGGATCCGTCGCAAATGTTTTAATATTTTTTTTAAATATAGAGTGTTTTCCTAGGGATCCGTAGCAAACCGGACGTGTTTGCTACGAATCCGTAACAGAGTTGTCATATCTGCGACGGAATCCGTTTCAAGTACATTGGTTTCCAACACTTAGAAAAATTTTGAATTTGCATTTTGTTTCTTAGCGATGGATCCGTCGCAAATGTTTTAAGATTTTTTTAAAATATAGAGTGTTTCGCTACGGATCCGTAGCAAACCGGACGTGTTTGCGACGGATCCGTAGTAGAGTTGTCATATCTGCGACGGGATCCGTAGCAACTACATTGGTTTCCAACACTTAGAAAAATTTTGAATTTGGATTTTGTTTTTTAGCGACGGATCCGTCGCAAATGATTTAAAATTAGGAAGTAACAAATAGTCAAATTTGAAAATTTAAAATTTTAGGAATTTAAAAGTTTTTTTAAAATATAGAATATTTCGTTACAGATCCGTAGCAAACCAGACGTGTTTGCGACGGATCTGTAGCAGAGTAGTCATTTTTTCGACGGAATCCATCGCGAAATCCAGTTTTCGAAATATTTTATTATTATTTTTGTTTATTGTGTAAATATTTTTCCATGTACGATGATAAGTGTAACTTTGTAACATCAAAATAAAATAATTTACTAATATTAACATTTTTTTATTTGTGAATGTATTATGCATAAG
Source organism: Drosera spatulata (assembly GCA_035668315.1). Classification (NCBI taxonomy): domain Eukaryota; kingdom Viridiplantae; phylum Streptophyta; class Magnoliopsida; order Caryophyllales; family Droseraceae; genus Drosera; species Drosera spatulata. Next base: position 221 of record JAOVYX010021853.1, on the reverse strand, counting down.
GTTAATTTTTTTATTTTTTTATTTTTTAATGTAAACATTTTGTTGTGTCGTATACTCAGACACGTTTAAGTTTGTTACAATAAAACATGATGTCCAGATAATTTTCTTTTAAAAAAATTCTCTCATTTTTGTTTATCGTTCATCTTAGGATCGGATTTGATATATTAGTAATTACTTCTAACGCATAAAGTAAATGAAAGCTAAACAATTTTACGAAAAAC
>JAOVYX010021852.1:0-15268 GCA_035668315.1 Drosera spatulata | reverse complement strand
ATACTCCAAAACAGCAAAACAGTAACCAAGTGCAGCTGTTTTTGCAAAACAGCATGAAATCACGCAGTTGAAGTATTTTTTTTTTTCTTTCTTTCTTTCCTTGTTTTTTTTTTTTCCTCTTTTCTTTCATCCTCTTTTTTTTTTTTCTTTTTTTGTTGAGGTGTTCTTCGAGCAAAAACGTTCTGACTGATACCATGATCATCAGAATATTTGTCCACCTCTTATTGATCAAATTTTGTTCCATGATCACTCCTTATGGCAAATACATTAATACCCTTTTTATTTTGCACATAGAAATTTGGTCACTTGACTGTAAGTGTCACTCTTCTTGTGAAGAAATATTATCCAAGTACTTCTTGAGTAATCATCCACAATCAATAGAGTGTAGTTGTGGCATTTGTAAGATTGAAAAATCAGGATGAGAAAGCCTTGGGGGGGGAGGGGGGATGAATAGGCTGTGACAGAGTTTTAGCAAATTCGATCACAAGAACAACTTTCGTCGTAGCAGAAATATATAAGAACTTCAACAAAATCAATCAAAGTGAATCAACAGGTTTGATTCTTGAGGAATCTAACAAAATCAAGAATCAAAATAATAAAAAATGACACAAAGATTTAACGTAGAAAACCAAAGTGTCGGGAGAAAAAACCCACGAATAGCATTCCCTTATCATCACATCGGATTACAAGAATAAGGTTTCTAGGTTCACCAATCCTTTGAGTTTTTCCTGGCTCACTCAGGGAACCTATCACAACTATCGTAATCGATCACCTTGAATCAAACTTTAAGATCTCACAGGATTTTTCTCCAAAAAGCAACAATTAGGCCATGCCTAATCAATCTAAATAGAATATAGAATAAGTAAAGGTTTGAAGATGAATTACAACAATCATCTTCTAGATTGAAGAACCAAAAAATCTGATCACTGTAAATAATGATGGTAATGGATCTTCCAACTTCACAATTGCAACAACTTCTTGAAAATTATCTTTCACACTCCACAGCATGAGAGAGAAAGTAGAGAGACATCTTTCAAAAGTTGTCTGAATTTGAGAAATTTATCTTCTATTTCTGATTGAGCCAACGACACCTTTATATAGAAGTCCTCAGCTTGTTATTTAACTCGTTGTTCCAATCATCGCCAGATTAGTAGCTCCTTCTTCACAATGACTTTCTCGAACAGCTCTAATACGTACTTCCTAGTTTGATGCTTCTCAAAACACCGACTTTACACTTTAAACTAGTCAGACTCCTTTCGAGATTGTTATGCACTATTCTCAACAAATTCATGACCATATCAGATCGCAGTTACTCTATAATGCTCAAACTACAATGATATAGCCAGGAGGGAATGGGGGTTTGAATAGGCTATCTGAAAACAGTATGAACCATAAAACAACCACAAAAAACTAAAAAACTCAAGAAACATCGAAAAGAGCATTGCAATGGGCTCAAAACACTCAAAAACACATGAAAAGGGATAAAAACACCACAAAACAACCTCAAATAACTTAAGAACTCAAGGAACATCGAAAACAACCTTTAAATAACCTTAAGACACTCAAAAACACATGAAAAGGCTAGAAACACCATAAAACAACCTCAAATAACTTGAAAATTATAAAAAGGGCATTGAAATGAGCCTAAACACTCAAAAAAAGTTGAAAAGGCTAGAAACACCACAAACACAACTCAAATTACTTGAAAAGGCTAAAAACACCATAAGAACAACTCCATTCACTTCAAAACGCACGAAAACAAATGAAAAGTTGAAAAAACATCATAAAACAACCTCAAATAACTTGAAAACTCAAGAAACAACGAAAAGAGGCTTGAAATGAGCTCAAAACACTCAAAAACACATGAAAGGGATAAAAACACCACAAGACAACCTCAAATAACTTGAAACACAAGAAACAACAAAAACAGCCTTTAAATGACCTTAAAACGCTGAAAAACACATGAAAAGGCTACAAACACCATAAAACAACCTCAAATAACTTGAAAATTGTGAAAAGAGAATTGAAATGAGCTGAAAACACTCAAAAACATAGGAAAGGCTAAAAACACCATAAAAAGAACTTCATTCAAGTCAAAATGCACGAAAACGAATGAAAAGTGGTAAAAACATCATAAAACAACCTCAAATAACTTGAAAACTCAAGAAACAACGAAAAGAGCCTTGAAATGACGTCAAAAAAATCAACAACACATGAAAGGGCTAAAAACACCACAAAACAACCTCAAATAACTTGAAACACAAGAAACAACGAACACAGCATTTAAATGACCTTAAAACACTCAAATAACTTGAAAACTCATGAAACAACGAAATGAGGCTTGAAATGAGCTCAAAACACTCAAAAACACATGAAAGGGCTAAAAACATCACAAAACAACCTCAAATAACTTAAAAACTCATGAAACAATGAAATGAGCTCAAAACACTCAAAAACACATAATATGCAAGTAAATTTTCTACAGACTAACGAAATTGATCTGTAGATGAGATTCAAGTCTTTTGACTGATATCTTTGTATTACGCTGATGTTTCAAACAGTTCTAAATAATGACCAGACAGTGAAGGATAAAGTAATTTGTATTAGTTCAACACAATGTTGCCAAGTGACCAACGAGGCTTAGTTCAGTCTTTTCTTCATGATCAGTGTAGTGAAGCCAAGAGATAATTCACTATCAAATTGTTTTGGCTTACAATAAACCTCCTACGAGCTAATCATTAATTAATGAACCAATAATTAGAATATAAAATATCAGGCCTTCAAGCAGTAAAATAAAATAATAAACCAATAATTTCTCTGTATAGTATTTGATCAATGGATGTTACACTCTCATCCTTGTCTATCTTGGCAATAGAGCACATTGGATTTTTCATGTGACTTGTATTTTTCAGCTTGAATTTCTTTACAGTGCTTCTCAGATACTTTGCTTGACTTATGAATATTCCACTCTCCATCTATTGAACTCGAAGTCCCAAGAAGTAATTCAATTCTCTCATTAAGCTTATATGAAATTTTCATTTCATCAATACAGAAACATTTCACACAGTTAAATGTTAGTACATCCAAAAATGATATCATCGACATATATTTGTACTAAGAGTATGCAATCCTTGTGTCTTTTAAAGAATAAGGTTGTGTCTACTTTACTTCTTTGAAAGCCATTCTTACAAAGAAAGATTGAGAGAGTTTTATACCATGCCCTTGGAACTTGTTTCAGTCCATATAGGCTTTATCTAGCCTGCACAGATACTCAAGATGCTCATAGTCTTCAAATGAGGGGGTTGTCCACATAGACCTCTTCTTGAAGCTTTCCATTAAAAAATACACTGTTTACATCCATCTATAAAACTTTGAATCCTTGGTATACAACATATGATGGGAACATTTTAAGTCTTGTTATCGGGACAAATGTTTCATCAAAATCTATTCCTTCCTCCAAGAGTATCCTTTGACAACCAGTCTAACCTTATTTCTGATGATGACTCCATTTTCATCTATTTTATTTCTGAAAACCCATTTGTAGTCTACCATTGGATAATCATCTTGCCTTGGCATTAGGTACCATACTTTGTTTCTCTCAAACTCAATTAGTTCTTCTTGCATTGCATCAATCCAGTTTACATCTCATAAGGCTTGCTTGATGGTTTTTTTTTATTCCATTTCTAAGATGAAACATGCAAACAAGCATTCCTTAGCTGTGGCTCTTTTACTCTACACTCGAGCATCTTTGTCACAAAGATTATATCCTGTGTATGAGCTTTTATCCACATTCCTTTTAGTTGTGCTTCATTGATTGAGGTCTCCTCAAGTTGCTTTTGAGCTAGAGTAGACTTATTCTTTGCTTTATCCTTTTTGTTTTCTTTGTCGGGTGAACACGATTCCTCCTTTACTGCATCCTGTGGTTCCAGTTCCTCAATTTGTTAATTATTTAAGTGACACATTCTTCATCAAAAATATCAACAACACGGGATGAACTGGATATTTTATCAAATATGAAATGTAATGACTCTTCTACAAGTCCAATTCTCTTAGTGTATACTCTAAATGCATTACTTACAGTAGAGTACCTTAGGAAAATACCTTTATCAGATTTTGGATCAACTTTTCCTAGATGTTATTTCTCGTTGTTATGAATGTAGCATTTACAACCAAATGTATGAAAGTATTTGACACTTGGTGTCTTTCTTTTCCATAATTCATGGGGGATTTTCTTGTGATACTTGTGAAGAAGACACATATTCTGAACATAACAAGCAGTGTTTACTGTCTCAGCCCAATAACCTTTGGACAATTCTGCATTTGATAGCATTGTTCTAAGTGTCTCAATGAGAGTTTTATTTTTTCTCTCAGTAACACCATTTTGTTGTGGTATCTGGGTACAGAGAAATTGTATGTGATATCATGATCATCACAATATTTGTTCACACTATATTGATCAAATTCTCTGTCATAATCACTCCTAATGGCAATCACATCAATACCCTTTTCATTTTTAACTTGTCTCAAGAATTTTGTTAGTAGGCTACAGGTTTTATGTTTCTTAAGCATAAATATTACCTATGTGTATCTTGATCAATAATCTACAATCACAAGGACATACTTCTTCCTGCTTATGCTTTCCACTTTCGTAGATCAAACAGGTCCATGTGAAGGAGTTCGAGAACTCTAGTGGTTTCTGTGGAGTTTGTAGGTTTAAAGCTTGTCCTAGTCTACTTTCCTTCTTAACAAGATTTCCACAGTTTATTCTTTTTAACTTGATTTGAGGCAAACCTCTTACCAAGTTGTTTGGGAAAAGTCCTTCTCTGGCCTTGAAATTCAAGTGGGCTAGTCTCTTATGCCACAACGAATTTATGTCCTTAGATGCATTTATTTAGAAAGAAGTGATCTGTGAAGACTGGGACATATGGAAGTCTACTGCATAAATGTTTCCTTTTCTACAACCTATCAATTTGACTTCTTTGATTCCTTTATCCTTCACTTCACATGCGTCATGTGTAAAAGACACATCATAATCCTTATCACATAATGAGCTAATGGATAATAGATTATGTTCCACTCCTTTTACATATGCCACATCTCTAAAGATTGAGGAACATGTACTAAGGGTTTCATAACCTTTAGTCTTACATGCTTTAGCTCCTCTAAAAATTACAACTGGCCCTTCTCGTTTTCAATATTATGCAAGCAGCCTTTTGTCTCCTGTCATGTGCCCTTAGCATCCACTGTCTAGATACCATACTTCATTGTGATACTCCAACAGGATATTCAATTTTAACACTTGGTCCCCATATACATGGGCTTTGATCCATTAGTCTTAGACACCCACGCCTTGATGATTTTCTTATATAGGCACCTGCACTCAAAAGCTTTGTAACCAACCTTGCCACTCTTATAGCATATGATTTTTGGTCGTGCTACGATTACAATACTATTTAGTCTTCTAAAATTCCTATACTACATACTATAGTTAGAGTAGGGTTGGCGATATGGTCTTTTCCATGCAATAGTGGAATTATAGTTCCATACTGTATAGTTTGGTGCATACTGGATGCATGATAACTACGAGTTATGTTCCTCGTGAACATATGCTTAAGCATTGTAGCAGAGTGGTTTGATTTATGCTTTAGTTGAGCAGTTGAGACTTTACTCGTTTGTAGATCCTTTGTAGCATGGTTGTCAGTCTTCTATAGTATTTTTGTAGGTGGTTTTTCAGCCTCATTTTCGCTGATACATGGATTTCTCAGGTTTTTGAGCATTCAGCTTCACCTATCCAGGTTTTATATCCCAGTACAGATCGATCGTATGAGGATTATCCCATGATCAGAATTTTCTGAAGATCCATGGTCTTTCCATTCCATACATCGACCTCCCTTTATAACTTGGTATTTTTCTTGGTGAGATTCTCTACTAACTCAGTAAGAGATTTCACTTAAGCACCAGATTACTTGAGGTCATTTTCAACCACAAGTAAGTCATTTGACTTACTTTCTATTTCCTTACAGGTTAGGCTGTAATTCTCTTTTAGAATTCCAATCAACTCAAGATTTTCTTTATTTTTCCTAGTCAGGTTTATAAAGTTCTTAGAGAGCTCTTCAAGAGCCTCTTTGAATTCCTCAACAGAGACATCAGAAATTGAGAGATCAAATACTTGCTGCTTTTCATCATTCCTACTCATCAGGCAGAGTTGAGCATTTGAGATGTCTCAACGCCATCTTGCTTTGTGGATTTCCAAAATATAGCACTATCATTGTATGTAAACATATATCCCGTTTAAGATCAGGCTTTTGTATCCACCATCGGCATACCAGACAAGATCCGATATAGGCTCCTCAGATTAGAATAATCCATGTCCGTCGTCCCACGCAAATAACGCAAAATGTGTTTGATTCCATTCCAATTCCTACGAGTACGTGTAGAGCCAAACCTTGCCAATACATTGACCGCTAAAGAAGTGTCGAGTCTTGTACAATTGGCTTGGTACATCAATGTATTAATGCACCAATACCACTAAGATACAGCATCTCAAGTTCTAGAAGATCTTCATTGTTTTCCTTAGAGTGGAATGGATCTTTCTTGACATCTAGAGAATGTACTGCCATGGATGTACTCAATGGAACTCCTATTGATAAGTTTTCCACTTGTGTACCAGTGTAAAACTTTGTATTGCAAAGATTTTGCATCTCGAACCCTTTCTTTAAGTAATCACGAGCTTCCATGATTCCATTGGTTCAAATCATCAGCATATACAGCGATTATGGCAAAACCATTAGTCGATTTCTTGATGAATACACATGGACGACTTTATCATTCACATGCCCTTCTCGCAATAAATATTCACTAAGCCAACTGTACCACTGTTAAGTCCCAGTAACAAGAAATACTCAAGAGGGAAGGGGGGGTTTAATTGAGTATTTACACTGTTTCATGATATTCTAACCTCACATTTCCCTTTCCATAGTGATCTCTTAGGAAAAATGATGTCTAACATCTATATGTTTAGTCCTAGAATGCATAACTGGATTTTTTATCACACATATATAGCACTTGAATTATCACATAAAATAGGCACACAGTCACATTTAATTTCGAATTCACTCATCTGTTGTTTTAACCATAATACTTGTGTACAACATAAACCAGCCTGTTTCAGTGATGGATAAAGCAACAAAATTTTGTTTTTTTCTGAAGACCAAGAAATTAAACATGGACCCACTAAGTGACAAGTGTCTGACGTGCTTTTTCTATCAACTAAATATCCAGCAAAATCAGCATCCGTGTAACCTATTATTTCAAAGTTTGCTCCCTTAGGATACCATAATCCTAGCTTTTATGTTCCACTTAAGTACCTCAAGTTCCGTTTCACAACCTTGAGATAGCTCTCCTTAGGGTCTGCTTGGAACCTTGCACACAAGCATACACTAAAGACAATATCAAGACATGAAGCTGTGAGATACAAGAGTGATCCAATCACACCTCGATACTCTTTTTGATCAACACTCTTATCATTTGGATCCTCATCCAACCTACAAGTCGTGGGAATAGGGGTATCATAAGACTTGACATCAAACATCTTCTACTTCTTTAACAACTCCATAAGATAATTGTTTTGGTGGATCAAGATTGCATGTTGTGACTACTTGATTTGTAAGACGAGGAAGAAATTGAGTTCTCGCATCATGCTCGTCTCAAAGTTAACTGTCATCAACATGGAAAAATCTTGACACAAGGATTCATTAGTAGCACCAAAAATAATATAATCTACAAATATTTGAACTATTAACAAATCTTTATTCTTGATTTTGATAAACAATGTTCTGTCCACTTCACCCTTCTTAAAACCTTTAGACATAAGAAAGTAAGATAACTTTTCATACCAAGCTCTAGGAGCTTGTTTTCAATCATAAAGTGCTTTCTCCAACTTATTGGCATAATCAGGGTGTAAAGAACTTTCAAAACCAAGTGACTGCTCAACATAAACTTCTTCTTTCAAATTTTCATTCAAAAACGCACTTTTAACATCCATTTGATAGAGTTTAATGTTCATTAATGCAGCGAAAGCAATCAGCAACCTCATAGCCTCTAATCTAGTAACAGGAGCAAAAGTCTCATCATAGTCGATGCCTTCCTCTTGACTATATCCCTTTGCTACTAACCTAGTCTTGTTCCTAACAACCACACCAAAATCATCAAGGTTATTACGAAAAATCTATTTGGTGCCTATTACTGGATGAATATTAGGTCTAGATACTAGCTGCCAAACTTTGTTTCTCTCAAACTGATTAAGTTCCTCTTGCATAGCTAAAATCCAATCATTATCACTCAATATGTCAGAAACATCATGAGGTTCAAAATAAGACATAAAAGCTGAGTAGGCGCAAACATTGGTTTGTGAGCAGGATGATGCTTTGGACCTTGTCTGGATTTCACTCTTCAGATCTCCTATCATAGTATCTAGAGGATGTAAACTTTTATGCTTCCAGTTCAGAATAGTCAGCTCCTTTGAAGCGTCGTCTCTTTCGGAGAGTTGATTCTCAGGTTCATCATCAGACAGCTTTATTAATGACCAGTTTTCTAGCAGTTTCTCTTTTCAGTAGCTTCCTGATGCTTTGGCTTCTCCAGTTTGAGGTCATCATCATCTTTCTGCACAGATTTAGAAGATGGATCAGTTTCATCAAAGAGCACATGAATACTCTCTTCAACACACATAGTCCTTTTGTTAAGGACTTTGTAAGCTTTGCTGTGAAGGGAATATCCTACAAAAACAGCCTCGTCACTTTTAGCATTAAACTTCCCTGGATTACCTTTACCATTGTTTATCACAAAACATTTGTAATCAAACCTTCTTAAGTGTGCTATACCAGGTTTCCTACCAAACAGAAGTTCACAGGGAGTTTTCTTTAGAATTGGCCTGATTAAGGCTCTGTTGAGGACATAAGCAGTTGTGTTAACAGCTTCAGCCCAGAAGTTCTTTGGTAAGCTACTATCCAATAACATAGTACGAGCCATCTCTTTTAAGGACCGGTTCTTGCGCTCTACGACTCCATTCTGTTGAGGTGTGTGTGGGGCTAAAAAATTGTGATCCACTCCGTGTTTCCTATAGAAATCAATAAACAAACCATTGTCAAATTCAGTGCCATGGTTTGTTCGAATAGCTACAAGCTTAAACCCAAGTTGGTTCTCAACTTTTCGAATGAAACTTTGAAATTCATCAAAGGAGTCACTCTTATTACTCAAGAACATCACCCAGGTATATCTTGAAAAATCATCTATAATCACGATGCAAGGGTCCTGTTATACTTACCAATCCTTGGGTTTTAAAGGATGACTTGACATGCTTATCCTTTGCACATGAATAACATAACCCTTCACTTTCATACCTCATGGCTGGTAATCCTTCAACAAGCTTCAAAGTGTTGAGTTTGTTGAGTAGATGGTAACTTGCATGCCCAAGCCTTTTATTCCATAGAAGTGGTGTATCATCATGCACACTCAAATAGTTCAATTTCTTCTCTGGTATATCATTCAAGCAAATCTTATACACGTTCTTTATCCTTCTTCCTTATGATGTGATGTCACTTGTTTGCTTATCTTTGACAGCACAATGATTTTGAGTAAACCCAACAAGATTGCCATTGTCACAAAACTATGAGATACTCAAAACATTATGCTTCAAACCTTTAATATAATGGACATTATCAATGGAGCGTTCCAAGGACTAATCAATTGTACCTAATCCTGTGATGTTGCCTTTTCCGTTATTGTCAAAGGTAACACTTCCTCCATCATAGGCATTTAGTGAGAAGAACAAAGAGTTATCTCCTGTCATATGTCTCGAGCACCCGCTGTCCAAAAACCAAGTGCTACTACCTCTCACAAGTGCCTGCAAAACAGATTAGTTTGTTGACTTAGGAACCCACCTTTTGTTGGGTCCCTTTCTCCTGACATTCCAGTACCTAGGTATAGGAAGAACAATGCAACCTGCTTTACGTGCAACTAAAAAGTTAGTCTCAACAATTCAATACAATTTAACACATTCAACAATATCATGTCCCATGAAACCACAATGCATGCATACACGTTCTCCAAGTAAGTCTATGTACTTTCTTCTTTCCCATGGTTTCCTTTTAACATTTCTGTTTGGTGGTATACCAAGTACACGTGTATTAGGTTTGTTTAAAATCCTTCATAAATCAATTCTACCTCCTGCAAATCCAACAAAAGTATCAGATTCATTAGAAACAATATGCAAATCCAAAATCACATTGTTGCTAGTTCCAACAGGTATAACAGTTTGAGTAATAATTTCAGCAGTGCTCGACTCTTTCAAAGAGTTGTATCTTGTCTCAAACTTCTCATACTGTAAGGACTGGTTCTTGATTATGGATCGCATCTCCACCATTTGGTTCTTAAGCTGTCTCACACCAAGTTTAAACATACTGTATTTTTCAAGAAGTTCATCATTTACCTGTTTTAACCTAGTGTGCTCAAACCTTAGATCAATAAGATTCTCATCAAGAACATTCTTAACAAATAGCGATTTTTCATGTGTTTCCATAAAAGCAATGAAGATATCAATCAAGCTATTCCTAGACGGAATATGAATATCCTTTTTTAAGGAATCAAAATCAATATCTACCTCTTCATCGTCATCTCCATCTTTTGTCGCCATCAAGCATTCCTTTGAGTTGTTGTCCTCACTTTCCTCCTCATCTGCATCTTCATCACTCCCTGAGTTGATCTCACCCTACATTTCACATGCAACCATCATTGCCTTCTTTATTTCAGCCTCAGAAAAACAAGCCTTTCGTGCCTTTGGTGATTCTTGTTTCAACAAGTAGCAATCCTTCATAAAATGACTAGTTTTTCCATATTTAAAACATTGATTAGTACTAGGCTTAGATGATGAAGAACCTTTAAGTTTTTCCATATTTAAAACATTGAAGAAGACTTCCCTTTTCTGCCGTTGAAATTCTTAGCAAATTTTAAATACTTCCAGGTTAAATACACAAGGTTATCTTCATCTGGTATAGAAGGATCCGATTCTTCCTTACGAGCTGGTTCTATAGAGAGAGCCAGTCCTTTGCCTTTCTCAGCGGCCTCAATAGTATCATAGCATTGTAAGAAATTTTCGTGTGTCAGCAATGATCCTATGAGATCATCAATCTTTATTTCTTCCACATTCTTTGCTTCTTGGATTGTTGTCATCTTTGGTTTCCATGATCTAGGATGGCTTCTCAGAATTTTGGGAGCCTAGTTCTTTGTACTTACTGGTTGGCCAAATGAATCTAACTCATTAAAAATGTCAGTAAAACGAATGTCAGAGTTAGATTCATCCTTTTTCATAATGAACAGCTCATATTTCTTAGTGAGGAGATCAAACTTAGAACGCTTTACCTGGCTAGTACCCTCATATGTTACCTGAAGTTTGTCCCATATCTCCTTTGCAGATTTACAGGAAGAAACCCTATTATATTCTTTTGCAGACAGGCACCATATGAGCAGCTTCTTAGCTTTTGCATTCTTTTCAGTTTTACCTAGATCATCTTTATCCTACCTATCTTCTGATTTGGGAATGATCTTTCCTATGTCATTTCTCATCTCCATCTCATTTCTGAGAGGACCTGTTTTGATGATCTGCCACAATTGAAAATTCTCAGCCTGCAAGTATGTTTCCACGTGTTCCTTCCAGTACGAGTAGTAAGTGTAATCGAAAAGAGGAGGCCTTTGTGATGAGAGTCTCTCTTTGTAATCCTATGAACTCATTGTGTGATCTGCTTCACGTGGTTAGTGTACAAGAAGAACACAGCTCTGATACCAATTGTTAAATCCCAGTCACAAAAAATACTCGAGGGGGGGGGGGGGGGGGCGGTTATTGAGTATTTAAACTTTTTTGAAAATTTGTAAAGTGATGTACCACAAACTGATGTTTCATTGAGAACCAGTTCTTACATGAGAGTCGGCTCTTATGAAGAGATAGTTCTTGAACTTTCAGTTTCAATTTTCCTAAAGATTTCTAAGTGATCAAACAGAAATGAAGCAATACAGGAAATATAAAGAACACCAGATTTATAGTGATTCGTCCCTAGCTTGGTCAGGGAGCTACATCCACTCTTCACGCACAGCAACAGCACTATGTAAACCACTTTACAAGTTCATCTTTTTCTCTCTTACTCACTCTTAACCAAACTATGAGACTTCTTCAGTAGCTCCTTTATCCTAGGATGCTACAAATGATTATATATGTCTACCCTAAGACTAGATAATCGCCTTTGCAAACTACCTCCCGGTAGCTTGACTCAACAAACTCTCGGTCTCGGTCAATAATCGATCACAGCTCACCAATATGAACAACTCGATCATACAACACAATAAACCTATGGACATGAGAGCTTGACACCATTACCATACAGTACAGAATATTGAGCACATCTAAGGTTAGAATTCACCATAGGATTTCCATTGCAAATTCAGAATTTAAACCTTCTTCAAATCACCAAGACAAAAGTTGAAAACACTTGTTCAAAAACAATCAACTTTTACTCTCTTCAAATTCTGTGTGATTTGGTGAGTTTCAAAAACGTTCCCAGCATTCGTTAAATAATTTTTCCTGAAGTTACAAACCAAGAACATGGACGATCATGGACATCATGGAAGACAAGATAAAAATAAGTCAAAAATAGATTTTTTACTTGTCTTCTTAGTTTTAGGAATATTTGCAATTATATCGTTAAAAAAGATTTTCCTAAAACGGTCCACTACTCACCAATCTGAAAAAGATATTTTCCTTTTCTAAAAATATGTGGATAATTACAGAAAATATCTTCCAAAGATAATGGATCTGAAAAATTACGAGGAAAAATACGAAGTTTGTTTGGTTGGAGAGCTGTGAGAAGGCGTTTCAAGAACTCAAGAGATGTCCTACCTCAGCTCCGGTGCTTACACTTCCTTCTGGTGAAGAAGGGTTCTGTGTGTACATCGATGCGTCCAAGCAAGGACTTGGGTGCGTGTTGATGCAACACGGGAAGGTGATAGCTTATGCATCGGGGTAATTGAAGTCATACGAGTTAAATTACCCGACGCATGATTTGGAGCTAGTCGCGGTGGTGTTTGCAATTAAGATTTGGAGACATTACCTCTATGGTGTGTCTTGGAAAATCTTCACCGATCAAAAGAGCCTGAAATACATCTTCATTCAAAAGGAGTTGAACATTAGGCAACGAAGATGGCTGGAGTTGCTGAAAGACTATGATGTAGATATTCGGTATCATCCAGGAAAGGCGAATGTGGTGGCCAATGCTCTAAGCAGAAAAGTTCGGGGTACGGAAGGAAACTTGCATATGATGGAGATTATTGCGAAGACTCTCTGATGGGGTTTGTGTTGGGATAGCAACTGGAAGACTCTCTGATATGAAATTAGGGTTTCACAACAGAGAGTGGTTACTGACCCAAGAGATAGCTTTTCCAAGACACAAGAGACGGCTCTTCAAAAATCATGTTTTTCATTTGATCCCTAAGTGCTCAATAATTCAACTATAGGATAAGATGTCGTACCTCACTGTTCTTATGCAGATATCTAGACAGTACATCTTCAATTTGCATCAACTAGATCTTGTGTTCTTCATGAGTTGCTGTTTCTTGATTCTTGAGATCTTTCACTTGAATTTGGCACATCAGTCTTTGATCAAGCTTCACTCCATGACCTTCAGGTTACTTTCTCTGCAACACAAAAACCTTCAGACCGATCCATGCTTGATAAAAATCTTCATGTGTTCCTTCAAGCCTTTTGAACTTACATGTGCACCTACACACATAAAAACTCAAAACAAGATTAGTGCACATCTGTTTGTTATCATCAAAACACATAAGGTTCAACAGCCACATTCAACCAGATTATTTTAATCCATATAAAGAGCGTTGTAGCTTAACCGAGTATAGACTTTGTGGCACCACTGAGCTCGGCACTTTGTACCCGTCAAGAATTTTTATGTGAATATCAACATCTAATGAGCCATATAGTTATGCCGTAACAACTTCCATGAGATACATATGCAAGCCTTCATTGGCTGTCATACTAATCCAGAAGCGAAATGTAATTTCATCCATTATAGAAGAATGCATTTGTTTTGTATTTGTGAGAACTCTTGGGCAACATGTCGTGCCTTGTATCTCACAATTTCATTTGTCTTGTTACATTTGCACACGAGCATTCATTTGTAACCGATAGGTTTAATGTGTTTTGGCCAATCACTTCTTCGTCTGCACTCAGCCATACTTCGAGGCTCAAAATCCTAGTTGGAGATGAGCTCAACATCATGAGCCACATGATAGACAAATGCATCATTAATCTCAATTTGATCTCGATACTATATACTTCATGTAACGCCCCGACTTCCACGTCTTAACGACGCGTAGACGTTAACCCAGACTGGATTAGAGGTATAGAAGACAAGGCCGAGTAACCTGGACGGGTTTAGAGGTATAGAAGATAAGGAAAATCAACTAAGCAGTTATATTATGTAATTGTGACAGTAATATTTAGTTCAAAAAATTACAATCTATTTCCAGTAACCAAAATATAACAAGTCACATTACATATTATCTTCGGTCGGCTCCCAGTAAGTTTTCAATAAGTCAAAATCTAAAGGTTTAGTTACATGATAACCAACGTGAGATAACTATATACATGCAGTCCTCACTCTACTGGACTCTATCATCAACCTGTTGATTTTCTGCAAACGGAAAACATAACCCATGAGTATAAAATTCAGTAACCTATAGTATATGAGTTTTGTTTGGAGGGCACTCCCCCGACTATGGCAAACCGGTGAGTCCCAGTAAAACATTTTCGTAACTAATAGAAAAATATAGACGCCATATCAACCAGCATTTTCGTTTATACGTCTTCATATCTTTTCTGTCTTTTTGTTTTTATTACCACGAGTCCATGTCTCTACTCAAAAGATAACTCCAAAGACATGACAGACTCGGAGTACAGCGATAGTACGTCAATAGTCAGTTTGGCTACCCATGAGATTATGTTTCCGCACCTCCATGTTTCGTTCGTCACCTTGCACCTTGAGATAAGTTGGGCCTCCCTGCAGAGAGTCACCCGTGGCCCCGTCACTACGGCGTCGAAGCCGTTGCATGCATGCTAAGAGGATGGGGGATGCCTGATGTGGATGAAATCACACATCATTTTATCGTTCTAAACCTTGTTTTTATTCCCTTTGTATTGTCTAAATTGTAT
>JAOVYX010021851.1:0-15269 GCA_035668315.1 Drosera spatulata | reverse complement strand
TTCTGGAATAATAGATCTTGCATGCTGATATATTAGGTGCCACATCCTGCTGTATTTTCCGGTCCCCGTTATGATGTTGGATCTGATATCGGCGTTTTGATCTTGACAATCTTTTTCCACAGCAGAAGCATTGTGGGCATCTTCTTTGTCTTCGGTTTGAACTGAAATGTAGCAATTGATCTCATCCGACTTAGAAGAAACATCATCACATATGACATTTTCAGGTTGAGCTGAAACATCAGAAGCTTCTGTGCAGTCTTCTGGTTGGTTGAGCTGTCTTGCATATCCTTTGGCTGCGATACTAACTTGAACCTTATCGACTCTGCCTCTCTGCAAGTCTTGCAGTTGAGCTGCTAGCAATATCTTAACCTTTGTTGATGTTGGGTTTTCACCATCATTTGGCCTCGTGGTCGCTTTGTTTTCTGAAACATCATTTCCTGGACGCTTATCAACCTTTTCTGAATCATTGACATGCAAATATGGCTCTCGTACTTCACAGGCTTCAACTTGGACCCTAGTCACTGGAATCTTCATGATGCATGGGACTGGGTTTCCATCTTGCTTCAGGTCCAAGTCACGGATTCCATGCATTTGGTTTTTCTTCCCATTTACATTGTCATCTGAAGAATCACTATCAGCGACTGTAGCTTTAGTGGCACGAACTCCTGTACGTGTTCCTCTAAGATCAGGATTTACCTTTTCAAAAGCTCGAGCTATCAATGCCACTCTTCTTTGCTTGTCAGGATCAAGCTTTGCAATTGCTTGCTGTAGTGCATAGTCTAGCATCCACTCCTCACTGTTCTTTCTCTGATTTAACAAACAGCGTCTTAGCGAGACATTTTCTGCTTCAAAGCCTGGCTCTATGGGCAGAACTCTTTGCTTCTGCCAACTGACCTTCTGTGTTTTCTCCATCGCCCTGATGAATTTGTTGCAGAGAATTACTTTCCTCATCTTGGTAAAGCCTTGCTGGGTTTTTGTCTCAGGTCTGGCTGTTTCTTGTGATGCATTTTTGTTCTCCTCCGATGGGGTGGTGATATCACGGAAGAGGCTTTCTTTATCTGCCTCTGGTTGTAAGTCTACACGGTCCTTTCCCTCTTGATGACTGACATTGGCTAAAGTAGTAACAATTGGGACATCTGAGGTTTCATCAGTGCCTTTATTCTCATCAGGAAATTTCAGATGTATGCTTGTTGCTGCAATACGTGATTGCTTTTCGGTTGAGGAGCTCTGACCAAGAAGGATTCCCTCAAGAGCTTCTTTTACTAGCTGAATGGTATCACTCTGGGTGAGTTCAATGCTCTCAACCTCAGAGTCAAATGCCTCCTCATTAGCATTGGTGTCTCCTTTGGAAAATGTTATGCCATCATTTTCCCCTTCTCCAACTGTCTTCACTTCATGTGATCGGCTTCCAGCTTCTGTACTTGTGCCTGACTGAGCATGCAGATATATCAAGTGCCAAAGGCTTCTGTGGTTTTGCTTGCTCAAACGAGTGCCTTTAGTGTTGATATTTGTCAGGTCTTGCTCTAGATGGTTTGTTAGACTCTTCTGTTGGAGTGCTTCAGACACAGGCTCAGACTCCGTCTCATCCTTGCCCTTCATCATGCGTGCTGGGTCATATTGGATCATACTTTCTGGATTCTTCAAGTTGCCCTCTTGCATCAGGTCCAAGTCATGGATTCCATCCATTTGTTCTTGCTTTCCATCCACCTTGTCATCAGAAGAATCACTATCAGCGACTGTAGCTCCAGTGGCACGAACTCCTTTACTTGTTTCTCCAAGATCAGGATTTACCGCTTCAAATGCTCGAGCTATCAATGCCACTCTTCTTTGCTTATCAGGATCAAGCTTTGCTATTGCTTGCTGTAGTGCATAGTCTAACATCCACTCTTCACTATTCTTTCTCTGATTTATCAAACAGCGCCTTAGAGACACGCTTTCTGCTTCAAAGTCTGGCTCTGTGGGTAGAACTCTTCTCTTCTCCCAATGGAACTTCTGTGTTTTTTCCATTGCCCTAATGAATTTGTTGCATAGAATTGCTTTCCTTATCTTGCTGAAGCCTTGGAGTGCTTTTGACTGAGGTTTCCCTGCTGCTGGTGATGCATTTTCGTTCTCCTCGAAGGGGGTGGTGATATTAGCCAAGAAGCTTTCATTATCTTCGTCTTGTGGTAAGTCTACCTGTTCCTGTTCCTCTTGATGACTGTCATTGGCTGATGCAGTAGCAATTGATGTGTCTGATGTATCGTCTGTTCCTTGCTTCTCATCTGGAAGTTTTTGGTATAATCTTGTTGGTGCAACCTGTGATTGGTTTTTCGATAGGGAGCTCTCACTTTGAAGAATGTCCTCAAGAGCATCTTTTACTAGCTGAATGGTATTACTCTGGGTGAGCTCAATCCTCCTCTCAACTTCAGAGTCAAATGTCTCCCCATGAGCCTCCGTGTCTCCTTCAGAGAATATGCTGCCATCACTATCCTGATCTCCGATGGTCTTGACTTCTTGTATTTTGCTTCCGGCTTCTGTACTTGTGCCTGATAGAGCATGCAGATATATCAGGTGCCACAAGCTTGTGTAGTTTTGCTTGCTCAAAAGAGTGCCTTTCGTGTTGATGTTCGTCTCCTCTTGCTCAGGATGTTTTGTCTGATTGTCCAGCTGGAGTTCTTCGGACTTAGGCTCAGACTCCATCTTATCCTTGTCCTTCATCATACCTGACGGGTCACAGACAATACAACCTAAGGAGAAAAGAAAATATGATTACAAAGTTGAGTAACGACAAAGTGGTCGTCTGAGTGCATCCCAACATGGTATCTAACACTTGGTATAGCTTCAAGTACATGGTTGAAGCCTGAAGGGGGAATTCATGTTAGCATGCTAAAGACAAAACAAATTTCATGGCTCTTCTACCACAAACTCCAGCATTTTGTTGGTGAATTTTCTGGTCTGGGGATATAATCAGCATTATAGGAAGTTAGTGGTTATGATATACCTGTTGGACTTCCTTGGTTGTGCGTATGCAAATTGAAGGAAACATTTGATTTGAGCCTGTTGCCACTCAAGTGTTTGCTGGAACTGGAAATCATTGCTCCATAGTCTTCTTGAACTCCAGTCTCCTTGGGAGAGTTTCCGTCAAAGGCAATATCATTACTATCTGGTCTTTTGGCACAATCATCTTTTGCGCTATCATAAACCAGGAAATTCCTGCCTTCTTCGTGCTCTATAATGGCTGTAGCAGCTTTATCAGTTGATTTGGTTCTCATGGGACGACATGTGTTAATTCCTTTGGGCTCTGGGGTGACAGTTTCAAATGCTTCAACTCTTCTCTGCTCCGCTGGTCCCAGTTTGGTGATAACTTTTCGAAGGGCATAAGCAAGCATCCATTCTTCCAGGTTTTTCCTCTCATCCGTGTCTGTGCGCTTCAAATGGACAGCCTTTGCTTCTGTATTTGTCTCTCCAGACAGATACCCTCGTCTGTGTGTGCCAATCTTTCTCGGTTTCTCCATAGCCGTGATAAATCTCATGGAGGTTATCAACTTCTTCAGCTTCCTGTAGCCGTTTTCTGCTGTTTCCTTGGGCAGCTTCTTCTCCCTTGATTCTATTTCAACTTTGTTTACTGTGCACATATTATCCACTTGCTTAGTGAGGTCTTGTGCAGTCGGATCTCGTTCCTTCACATTTTCTTTGACAGTATCGTGATCCAAAGTTGTGAAAGATTGCTGTGGGGATGGCGATTCCTGAATGGAGAGGATGTCATCAACTGCATCTTGCACAAGCTTAATGGTGAAAGCCTTCAACCGGTCAAGCTCGAGCCTATCAAATTCTATATCAGGATTCTTCTTGCCTGCCTCGTCATCTATTTTGGTACTGCTATTGGAAATGCCAATGTCATTCCCAGCTATTACTATATTTGCCTCGCTTTCCGTCTGTCCTCTCTTTAATACAACATGTTGATATATCAGGTGCCACATCTTGGTGTACTTTCGATCATCAAAAAGGATATTAGTTTCTGCACAGGCTGAGTCACTGAGATTGCAATTTTCTGTTGGAGTTTCAAGAAGAATTTGGGAACTTGTGGTTTCATCCTTTTCCATGGTCGCTTCGCTATAGGTCAAGCTGCTGAATCCAAGATCACCACCTCTGTGATCTGTCTCGTTCAATTCCATCACAGAATCTGCAACCATTCCTTCATCGAATCCCGGTTCTTGGACCGTGTAGCCTTTTGATGAGGCTGCATTGAATTCTTCAAGCCATTCTTCGAAGGAACCAGTGCTGGTTGTTTTGGAGCTGGGACCTGACTCAACACTGAATTCTTCTTCATTCTTCACATCTATGTTCTTCTTGGTCCGCATCGAGTGCCTTTTAGCCGATATGAAGGCGCTTAATGGTGGCAAAGGGGCATGGTAATGGCCATTGAGTGAACAATAACTGTAAGGGCAGACAGGGATAGCTGAAATTCCATCTGATTCGCATCCTCCTGACTTTAGCTCGAGATGTTCTGACATCTTACTGCTCTTCAGCGCGGATGAGCATGTAGCCCGATCAACGTTCTTAGTATCAATCCTTTTCTTGATGGTACTTCTCTTGGAGCTCAGGCTCGGCAACTTTGCTAAAAATTTGGGAGGCTTCATGCTCCATTTCTCAGATGAATGTCTCACAGATTCCTGGTATGACAGAAAAAAACAGGAAAATCTCTTCTAGCTTCATGATGCCTTTGTCTAACAAGATATCTCTTCTTTTTGTTTTTATGAAATCATGGATTCAATACCCAAGTACTTCCATTTTTGTTTCTCCGTTGTAAGGTGAAGTCTGCAAAAGTATTTCTTGATCTTGGCCGTTCAATCAGATTTCTGGTACTGAATAGAAGTAACATACGGAAAACAAAAACTCTGATTGGATAGTGACTTAAAGTTCTAAGTATTAAGAGTACTTGCCTCGGCATTCCCATTGGGTTGAGTGTCCTCGGATTTGGAAACTGTGGTTTGACCGCGTTGGATTTTTAGCTGCTTTCTCGATGATCTCATGCTCCTGATCCTAGCGAGCTTGATCGACCTTGATTTATCTAGTCTTCCCTTCTGTTTCACAGCTTCTTCAACTACAGTATTCTCATTTTCAGGCCGGTTCTGTTTCTCCGTTTCACTTCCATTGTTCAGTAGCACAACATCTGCTTGGACACTTGACACATTTGCTTCATCTTTTCTTGGTTCTCGAAATGCTGTTGTTGCTACTCCCTCTCCGCTAGAACTCTTCCTAGATCTCGAGCTGGTCATTCTTCTGAAACGCTTTGAACTAGTCATCCTCTTCAAACCTTTTGCTGCGCTGGTCCCTGCAGTACACACACGACAGTTTCAAGATCAAACAGTCTTTGCATTTCAGTCAAACTTCACCGGAAATCAGCTCCGGTCATAATTCAAAAACATTAATGAATCCTGGATTGCCAGTTTGGGGATTTTCAATTGATAACACGATGATGCGTATTACTTTGCAAACCATGATTTTCCGGTCCTAGAATTTTATACAATTCTTAGTTGGGTTCTCTGCTCGGGCTTATTCATTGGAAGTTCTATTAGCAATATTCACTTCGATAACTCCGTTCGTTATAACCAGAATACTTACCGGGGAAGCCGACAACTATTAACGCATTAACATATGAATCATGTGCTGGTAAAACACCGAGCACTAACTTTTGTTTGTGATCACAGATCCAAGAACAGGTGATAGTATCATGCCATTTCTTATAAGTTTCTTTACAGCTTATTTTTTTGACACAAGAAGGATGTACTCCTATTATTTTACCTGGACTAGCTAGGGAAGACCCAGTTCTTGCACTGGAGCTGCTAGTCGCCGTCATATATCTTGGCCATGATTCTTTCACACCAGCTAATGCTTCTTCTCCATGTACGGATAAAGCGATCAAGCGACGACGATCATCGATTCTCGAACTCGACCGCCTCATCGATGCCCTCAAGCGATCCAGGTTCGCAACCTTGATTGATCTCAACTTCTTCAGCTTCTTTCTTGATGAAGTTTTAGACTCTGCTCTTTCTCCTCTTCTACTCTTCTTGCTTTGCTGATTCTGTATTTGCCATTGATTTGTATTGGCTAGCAAATACTACCAATTGTGGATTCTGCTTTTATTAGTGGAATCCGCCCAGATTTGAACTTGGTCTTTTTTGGGTTTGAAAATGGAAGTGAATGGAGTTTGATTCTGGGTTCTATAGTGGAAAGTTGATTATTTTGGATTTGAATGTGTGAAGCAAGTTTATAAAGTTCTTTTCTGCTTTGTTTATCAGTTTTTTCTTATAATGAAATGACAAAGTAAAATTGGACCAGTGGCTTTTCACAAATGTGTTAGAGAAGAGTTCCTTTGATTGGTTGATGGAAGGTGTAAATACACGAGATTGCGTTCATGTCGTCATTAAACTTTTGTTCAATTTATTATATTTCCGGTGACAATTTCATATAATTTCACTCTGAAGACTTGCTAATTCCAAGTATGATATAAGAATTTTTATGTGATCACTTTTAAAACAATCACTTTTATGAGTTACTCCCTCCGTCTCACAGAAAGTATGATGCATTGAATTGGTACGTGTGTCGTTCTAAAATTTGGCACGCATACGACGACGATCAAACATAATTTTTTATTTATATATTTATCGTGAAACATCAATGATTATGTAAGTTACGTATTTTAACCTAATATATGATGATCGACGCGATTTGATATGAAAATGAGATTATATTCATACGTATAGAATAATACAAAATATGCATGTGTTGTATTTTTTGTGGGACGAAGAGAATAACATTATAAAGACTCATTAATTTCATGAGATATCACTTTTAAAATAACTTATCAAATTTTTTAGTCAAATCTCTATGTGATGGAAATAAAATTTTTAAATAGTATCTTTTGGGATTTTTTTTATAGACAGAATAATAAAAATTGAGTGTGTTTTTTGTGCCGCAACAACAGTCATGTTGGTTTTTAATAATACATCTTGATAATTTTATATTATAAATTAAAAAATTTATATCGTAATTTGTTGAACATATACTGTTAGATTTTAGTTATAGATACATTAAAACTTGATTGTATATAATTATTAATTTATAATATAAATTTTTTAATTTATAATATATAATTATCAAAATGTAGTATGCAGCAACCACTCTTGTAACATATATGTATTTCTCATAAAAATGATACTACCGATTCTCTTCAAAATCACAGAACTTATTATGTTCTCTATTTTCGTGTTTATGTTTTGTATTTTTATATTTTCCATAAAAATATCAATTATATTTTCTCGAGAGCGCTTCTTTCTTTAATTTTTGCTTTATTTTTAATTGTGTGAGAATTGATTTTGATTTAATCCGTCTCATTTCCAAGTTGGTTGGTGCTTTGATCGAATTATCAATGTTGCGATGGAGATGGATGCATTGACTAGTTCAATATTGACCACCCTTTATATATTGGGTAAAGGATTTGTATGAGTAGTTATATATATGATTAGAGTATTGAATCTACAATGATATTAAAATTGCATTTTTATATTAATTAAAAGAAAAAAAAAGTTGATTTTTTATCTTATTCATTATTTTTCAAATCTAATACCACATATAAAAAATTTATGTGGCTAGTCTAATAAACACTTTACTCTTGTATGTTTGCAACATTGGAATATTGGCTGTGAACTGCGCATAATGTATGTTTATCTCGAAACAATCAATTAGCTCTTAGTAATTTTTTATTTGAACAATAATCTAACAATGCTGCTGCTAATGCCTATTCTCCATGAATTGAACATAAACATAGAAATAAAAAATAAAAAACTAAAAGAACCGGTTTTGTTTCCATTATTTTTAAACGTTGGACCCCTCTGTCGTTGTAACAGCACAATTGTGCTTCATGAGTTCCCTGGGTGAGTCATGGAGTCGAGATTCATGAGTTGGAGACTTGGAGTTGACGGCAAAAACTGCGTCAAAGTCAATCTTATTTATCAATGAATAACATATAAGATTTTTTTTTATAAATAAGTTCTCAATCATAATTTATTTTTTAATTTATCCTTATAAACAAATTTTGAAAACTTAATACATAATCATATCTGTTCATATAAGAAAACATATTTATTTCAAAATAAAATTACAATCTTTCATCCTAACACTAATCTTTCACACCTTCGTCGTCGTCGTCAACCAAACCATAGAAGATGGGAGTGCGATCCATGAACAGTGTTGTTCGCCGTCGTTATCATCATCAATCCAACCGTCGAAGATGTTAGTGTGCTCATCTTTTCAAACAGCACACTTCGTTTAATCTTTGTTGCCACCACAATTATCGCCACGTCGTTACCACAACCATCGCCACACTGCCGACTGCATATGCACTATTTATACCTCGGTGCTCCTAATTAACAACAATACAAATGGTGTACTTTTTAGAATAACACATACAAAACAAAAGAGACATTTATTTGTAGTCTCTATTCCTCATCTTTGATAATACAAGGTGCATTGTTACATATAAAGGATTCCACTATTATATTTTTTTTAATGCTGTATTGTATCAAAATAATGTAATTTATATTGAAGGTGGCAAAAAATATATAGATGAACGGATTTTCTTAAAATAAGGTTTCATTTCCAAAAGATGCTATTTTTTTACAATTACGACGGGTAGAGCAAAAAAAAATAAAAATAAAAATAAAAATCTGCAACATGTCAAAAATAAATATTTCTCGACAGACCTTCCCTGACGCAACACTATATTTTTTTACAGGAATAGAGGATAATCATTATTTTTGTTGTTGTATAAAAGTTTTGGAGGATACGTATCGTGATATTCTGTCTAATTAAAATCAATAGCTGAGATTAAAATAAAATCAATGAGAAATTGAGATAAAATTAGTCAATTTATAATCTCACATTTATTTTTGAATTTTAATCTTAATCGTTAAATTTTAATGAGATATGCATGTGTCATGGCATAAATCCGTTCCATAATTACTGTAACGTTTCTCTGATATTTCACTATTCAACACGTAATTTGAGTAGTTTCATTACACATTTAAACGACACGATTTAATTTTTTCATTGACACACGGTTATCGTACATAATGTTTATTATCATTAATATTTCACGATATTTATAGCGTCCTGACTTTCACGATGGATAACACGTGGGCGTTATGCCGTCACGGATAAAATCCGTGATAAGACTAAGTAAACCAAATAGATTTAGAGATATAGAAATCAAGTAACTCTAAACATTAGTCACATTATTAGCTTATAATTTCAAATATCTATTTAAGTTACAGCAACGGTACAAAGGGTAGTATATATCAAATGTTACATTTGGAAAAATAGAAGGCTGATCTAATATGATATATCCAAAAGCATGTGAGACTATTTACATGAATGCAATCTCGCACTATGATCTTTCAGGGGCAGCTGAGGACATACCTACAAATAAAACACATAAACGTGAGGAAAAACAGCTCAATAACCTAAGGTGTATGAATTTCATTTACATTGGGCTCCCGTTAACGGCCATGATAACCGTCAAAAGTACTTAAAATATTTTTATAATATGATAGGAAAATATGTGTGTCATATCAAACATTATCGTTTTATATTACTTTGTATGTCTTCATTTCGCTTTTAAGAGTCTTTCTTTTTGTCTTTACTTATGGGTTCACGAATCGACTCGAAATATAACTTCAAGGATACGACTAACTCAGATTACAGAGATAGATTGTCAATTGTCGATCAAGCTACACATGTTTTTACATTTTGTTACCATTCGATCCAATACCTCGTATCTTTCATGCTTTGCACCTCTTGTGCCTTTCAATGCGGTTCGCAATACTGCCATTGAAAAGGGCCTCCCTGCACAGAATCACCCGATGACCCTGTCATCAACGGTCTTAGTACAGTTGCATGCATGCGAAGAGGTGAGTACGCTGCCCATCGCTCCGTATCTAATCCTCACCAGTGACGATGACTCAAAAAATAAACACTAAAGTTCACTTACTCAAGCCAAAGCCATCAAAACTATTCAAGAAAATAACGATTGATCTCTATGGATCCAAAAGAGACGTCAAGGTCGACCTTCCTTGCAACAACTCCGACTAATACGACAATGGTCACATCAGATCCAAGAACGGACGTCATGTTCGACCTTCTCAATATTTTCAAAGAAAACGACCAACGATCCAACGGATGCAAAAAGGGACGCCAAAGTCGACCTTCATGATTGAAGGACACAATACACACTCGCTGCACATATACATGCACAGCCCTTGCACACACGCACAGCTTGCACATATTCGCATAACACTGCCACCCTCTTAAACACATACCTATCTACATAGGATTGCACCCAAGCACAGCCATAACGCACCATATCACCTAAACTCACATACAGTCCCGTCACACCATGATCATGAAACACACACCATGCTCACACCTACACCTTGCACGCATACACATAGTAACACGAGCACGCCCACAACACATGCACACAGTGAAACCAAGTCGCACACACACACACACACATATCGGGTCGAGGTTAGGTTACCTTGTTGCATTTATCAAACCCAAGCACACCCATGATGAAGGAAAGTTGATCAACTCTCTCGTCTTGACCTTGTCCTGTCGTAGTCACACTTCGACGTCGCCATTGCTGCTGCTTGAAGACGATGATGGGCGATGGAAAGATGATGATGATGATGATGGCACGCTGGTGATGGTGGTGGTCTGGTGGTGGCTGTGGCGTGGTGGTATTTGATGGTGACAGTTTCGATAAGAGAAAGAAAATAGGGAGGAAGAGTGTGTGTGAGTGATGAGAATTGATTTTGATGTGCGATGATCAAAAAGGAAGGGGAAGAACGGCCGAGGGAAATATGTAGGAGGATATGCAATATAGGAAGATTTCAACGGGTTGAGTTTTGTGCAGGAGTGTGTGCAAGTCTTCAAAATATCTCATTTGTCCACTCTTAAATAAGCTTCAGCAGTATATTATTTATTCGTGTTTCGTTATATTTGTTCATGAATAATTAATCCGAGTCGATATAATTATCCTAGAACTTTCAATATCGCATTCCATTTAATAATCCAATATTTATGAGATTAAAATCGTTAGCCCTAACACGCAACTTTAAAATCACAACATTACTCGTTCATAATATTTATTTACGCGTTCATCTAATACGTATTGTTCTTATATTTTAAATATCGAAAATTTTGGGATATTATAATATTTAAAAAAAAAAACAATGTTTGTTTGTTTCGTAACACCAATCAAAGTTTTATCGTTATTTGTGATCGATCAAAAAATTATACTCCTTGTGTCCCAAAATGATCGTAATATTTTGACTTGGCACATGTGTCGATGCAAAATTTGACATGCGTGCAACGACAATTAAACGTACTTTTTTGTGAATTTATCGTGAAATATCTATAGTTGTGTAAGTTACGTACTTTAACCTAATACATATTACATGACGATAAGACATGATTTGATATGAAAAGGAAATTCGTATTCATATATAAATAAAATAATATAAAAAATATATATTATATAATTATTGTATAATGAATGAAGTAACCTTTTTGAACAGAGGAGTATTTCCTTCGTAAATATTGGGACTAGTTTTTCAGGCACGCTAGTACAGCAAGTAATGCATCTGTTACCTCGTTTTCGAAATTTTAATCCTTATCCACCGACCATGACCAAATTCATCGTCACCGAATGCTCACAATTATCTTCATCGCATGCCCCAACATGATCATCACCTTGTACAATCAACAAATCGTTTATTGCTCTTTTTTCTTCCTCTTTTCTCATACTATAAAACAAACTCTCTCTCATCCTTTTTATTCAACATCAGATTCTTGTTGAGTTTGTGCTCCACTTGCCTCCAATTCGTTCATATAGTGGTTTTCACCAGACATTTCTTAATGATTTGATCGGAATTTTTCTGGGATTGCCTTTGATTCTTGATTCAATCAATGGAGGAGAAAAACCCCTTTTCGTTTCTGCCTTCACATTTATGAAACTTAGGGTTTCTGGTATCTGGGTTCGTTTGAAACTTGGATTTTTTGTGTTTTGGGTGTGAGAATTGATATTGAATTCATCGTCTCTGGGCTGTTTTAGAAGTGCCCAATTTGTCAAAATAGCTCGTCTGTTAACAGCTGAAGAAACCCTGAGAATGATTGCTGATCAATTGGGCAATTTCTTGCGTGTACGGTTTCATTTTGATTAACAATTTGGTTGCTTGTGTTGCTTCTTCATTTGGGATATCATTGCTCTTTGCCCATCTATATATTAGTGCATTTGGGCTCTTATTGTTGTTGTATAGTATTGTATTGTGGTTGAGAAATGGATATAAGCAATGATGCGACGGTGGATTCGTTTCCGATTGGGCCGGCTTCGATTATTGGACGGACAATTGCTTTCAGGGTGCTTTTCTGCAAGTCTATGTGGCAGTTCACGCGGGAGTCTCTTCGGGTTCTGTTGATTTACATGTATAGATGTAAGAAGCTTATAGTGCCGGTTTTCTCTTGGTTTCATCCTCGAAACCCACAAGGGATTTTGGCAATGGTGACTGTTATGGCGTTTATATTGAAGCGGTATACGAATGTTAAAACTAGCGCGGACATGGCTTATAGGAGGAAGTTTTGGCGGAATATGATGCAGACGGCGTTGACCTATGAGGAATGGGCTCATGCTGCTAAGATGTTGGAGAAGGAATCCAGGAAACTGAATGAAGCGCATCTCTATGATGAAGAACTTGTTAGGAACAAGCTGCAGGAGCTTCGTCATAGACGTCAAGAAAGATCTCTGAGGGATATTATATTCTTCATGCGTGCTGATTTGATTAGAAATCTTGGTAATATGTGTAATCCTGAACTTCACAAGGGTAGGCTTCAAGTGCCCAAACTGATCAAGGAGTACATTGATGAAGTCACTACTCAGTTGCGGATGGTCTGTGATTCAGATTTGGAGGAGCTTTCTTTAGAAGAGAAGCTTTCGTTTATGCATGAAACTAGACATGCCTTTGGCAGGACAGCTCTGCTTTTGAGTGGTGGCGCTTCTCTTGGAGCTTTCCATGTTGGTGTTGTTAAGACACTGGTTGAGCATAAGCTTCTACCTCGAATAATTGCCGGCTCTAGCGTGGGGTCTATCATGTGTGCCATTGTTGCCACTAGATCTTGGCCTGAGCTTCAGAGTTTCTTCGAAGATTCGTGGCATTCTTTGAAGTTTTTCGATCAGTTGGGGGGGATTTTCTCAATCTTTAGGAGGATAATGACACTTGGAGCTGTTCATGAGATTCATCACCTACAAATGATGTTGAGGCATTTAACCAGTAATTTGACTTTCCAAGAGGCTTTTGACATGACTGGAAGAATTCTTGGGATCACGGTTTGTTCTCCAAGTAAGCATGAGCCTCCTCGTTGCCTTAACTACTTGACCTCTCCTCATGTTGTTATATGGAGCGCAGTGACAGCTTCGTGTGCCTTCCCTGGCCTTTTTGAGGCTCAGGAACTGATGGCAAAGGATAGGTATGGAGAGATTGTGCCATATCACCCACCGTTTCATCTTGGTCCTGAAGAAGGTACAGCACCAGCGCGACGTTGGAGAGATGGCAGCTTGGAAAGTGATTTGCCAATGATGCAATTGAAGGAGCTTTTTAATGTCAATCACTTCATCGTGAGTCAGGCGAATCCTCATATTGCTCCCATGTTGAGGCTCAAGGAATTTGTAAGAGCTTATGGTGGTCGATTTGCTGCTAAGGTGTGTTTCTTGTTTGCTTTTTTTTAGTTGCATTCTTTTCAGACTGTCCTCTATGTTAAACTTAGATTGGAACTTTGATGAACTGCTATGTTTCAATCAATGGAGAATGCTTTCTTCTCTTTGGAGCTTGAGGACTGATTTCCAGTTGAGAAACATGTATTGAAATGACTTATCTGTTTCCAATTTTGCAGCTTGCTCAGCTGACTGAGATGGAAGTAAAATACAGGTGCTACCAGATACTGGAACTAGGTTTCCCTCTCGGTGGTATTGCGAAATTATTTGCTCAGGAATGGGAGGGTGATGTCACTGTTGTAATGCCCGCCACGCTTGCTCAGGTCCCTTATTGAATCCTAACATTACACATCTTGCCTTAGTTTGTGCATCGTTTTTTTGCCTGGTGGCTTATCAGTTATCACCTTAAAGCATATTTGGAGCAAATGACTCCAATGTTGTTTGTATTACTTGATCCACCTTTTCTAGACACCATAGAGTTTGGAGAACAAATCAACTGAATCAAGCAAACACTATAATGATGTTGACATGGAACCGAAGAGAGTGGCCGCTGTCAAAGTGAAATTGTGAATTGTAGTCGAATTGGTTGGGCAAGAAGCATTGCTTATACAGAGGAGAAAAGATAGAGGAAAACAAGGATGAGATTAAATGATAGAGAAATGTGCAAAACCAAGGACTTATGTCTTGTTCGATTTTCGAAGTTATGACTGCGAATGGCTGTTTTCTCGGTCTCATGGTCAAATTGTGGTTCACCCAAAACTGTTCATATCTGACAAGGATATGATTTGAAGCTCATATTCTGGAGTGCTATAGTATGACAATAGTTAGAAAACAATTTATTTTGGTAAAACTTTACTCCCATTTCTGCTCGAGTATTCTTAGTTGGGAACTTGAAGACTTCAATTGTTGATTGAAGCCGTTCCAATGCTGTATTTACATCTTATTCTATTCTTTCGCTTCTGTATTATAGTACTCGAAGATCATTCAGAATCCATCTTATGCGGAACTACAAAAGTCAGCAAATCAGGGGAGAAGATGCACATGGGAGAAGCTGTCAGCCATTAGGGCCAACTGTGCTGTCGAGCTTGCTTTGGATGAGTGTGTTGCTATTCTCAATCACATGCGACGGCTTAGGAGGAGCGCCCTTCGAGCTGCAGCCGCTTCTCACAACCTACCCAACCCTATCAACTTCAATGCGTCTCAAAGGATCCCCTCTTGGAATCGCATAGCTCGAGAAAACTCATTTGGCTCTCTTGATGAAGATATGTATGCCGACATGGCTTCTTTTCAGCAACGGGTTGGAGGTTCTTTCCACGGACCATCAGGTGGAGTGAACCGTGGCCACCGCTCTACCCAAGATGGAAGTGATAGTGAACCAGAAGGCTTTGATATAAGTTCTTGGACGAGATCTGGTGGGCCCTTGATGAGGACCACCTCGGCCGATAAGTTTGTGGAATATGTT
>JAOVYX010021850.1:0-12532 GCA_035668315.1 Drosera spatulata | reverse complement strand
CCCCCCCCCCCCCGCCGGGCCGGGCCTAGCAATCATTATAAGTCAGTGATAGTACCAGCTTTCTCTTTTTGCTTCATCTGTACTTCAGTTGACAGAATGGAAACATTCATAGGCTGTAAACAAGATAGCATTCTTAACGATAATTATATAATATATATAATATATAATTATATTATTTATTATTATTTTTGTCTTAAAATGATTGAAACGGCACGTATATCAAAATGTTTCGTTCTTATTTTTAACGATATCAGAAAAATCTTAAACTGATTTAGGAACCAAATTCACGACTTAATCTATCGTTAGTGTTTCACAACCTTTTTGTAAAAAACGACGTTTGATCGTAATAAATTAGATCTTAAACTATGCACCGTTATAATCATTTTGGGGCGGAGGGAGTACGTATTTTGATGTGTTATTTTTTATATATATTTCTTTCGTCTCATATAGTTTACAACATATACGTATTTTGTATTATTCTATGCGTATGAATACAAATCTCGTTTTCATATCAAATCATGTCTGATCATCCCGTAATATTTATTATGTTGAAGTATGTAACTTACACAATCATTAATGTTTCACGATAAATTTACAAAAAAATATAGTTGATCGTCGTTGCACGTGTGTCAAACTTTATATTGACACGCATGCTCGGTCAAAAGGTTGCAAACTATATGGGACGAAGGTAGTAAATGATATGATATGAATTTTATTTCAACACAGGATTATAATTTGTATCTTATATTATCTTTCATTTTTTACGATAAATTTATAAATAATATCGTTTGATCATTCCGTAAACCATTTATAGCGCACGAATTCTTTTATTCACATGATCATCCGTTATCTATATTATGAAACGGAGGGAATATATCTAATGCATAACATGCATCTTGAAAAACATAGGTAGACGAAAAGAAAGAAAAGAAATATTTACATAATTCTATCAAGCTTGTGGTGTAAGAAGGATATTTTTATAAGATAATTGATATAAATAAATTTTATTTTTATTTTTTATATAAAGAGAATATTTTATGATGTCGGCCAGCATCAAAGCCCTGTCCTCATGGTTACTCATGAAATCACTCTCATCCAATTTTGGCCAGTGGCATGTTATCAACAGTATGTGCATGATTGGCAACATGTTGAAAATAGTACAAGAAATCCAGAGTTGATGTATCCAATGGCTTAAAGTTTTCAATAGAAATATAAATTTTTCTTCACGTGGTTATTCAATCCCCGTTTGAAAATTGAACTTCTTATATGAATTCTCTTAAATAAGATCTCATGATTAAATCAAAAGAAATTACCGTGAGCGTATAAAGGAGGATGCTATTGATTGTAAAAGATAGGTCTGTTTTTGACCGTGAGATCTATGTCTTTTTCTATAATTAGATCCTTTCGCTCAGAGAATGAGGTTCACGTGGATTAACTCACACGTATGGGAAAGTTGGTAACAATGACGTTCAAATCTTCAAATCTAGTATTGAGATACCATTCTCTAATTCATGCATCGAGATGAGGGCATACAATTCAATACCAAATCTCACCTGAAAGTACTATCCTATATCAGTTCTCTTTATTCTAAACTCTAAAGCATCATTTATGAATAAAGAATTTCAAAAAAGCTTGGACTTTGTTTATAAAGGAAAAAGTACCTCGTCCAAAAAAGCGTGCACTCACTGCAGTTGCTACCTGTAAGATTCGCGTTCAAAGATTTGGTGGGGTCACGAAGAACATTAGTGACATTCACCATAAAGTATGATCTGCAAATTAAATCGAGCTAGTACAAAATAAAAAGATCATTAGTCTCATGTGATGTCATTATATCCTAATTGATAGCAAGAAAAGATGATTCCGTGAATTGTAATTATCTTCAATTTCCAGTTTATGAATGCTCGGATTCAGAGGTAACGTAGTTGAACTAGGATGAGAAATCGGCCATAACTAATGTTCCTAATCAAAACTTTGGGTGAGCTTGCGACATTTTCTTCATTTCAAGACTTCACCTATCATCGTTTCAGTCATAGATGGTCCATGGAATGGAGATTATAGATATAGCCCGCTGCTAGGCTGCTACTACTACAACCATGGACACACAGTAATAATCAGCATGGTCCACGGAATGGAGATTATATGATATGGAAACGTCGCCGCTGGAGAACAACAGAATATCCTTCAATACCATGTTATCATAATACTGTCATCATCGGTAATCTAGACATGTCTCATTTGGTGAGCTCGAAGCATGAGCGTAACTTATCTGCAGCATTCCTTACAATATCCCCTTCGGATAGATTTATAGCATCTACAGAGGCTTATCCTGGTTGCTTGCTCCCTGTGGCCTGTGAAAGGGTCAATCGCGAATTGCACTACATGGGAGCATCCATAACTGAATGATGTCTATCAGAGAATTCGTTAGGCATAATTGGATACGTGTATGAAGCGTTGTAATAAAGGAGGATCGACAACAATGTTCTTGTTGTATGTGCAAAAATAAGGCTGATTACATTTCATCGTCCATACCTTATCTAGTCTGAGAAGACTTCGATTGTTGTCGTATGACGGAGGAGGAAAGCACACCAAGTAAAGCTAGGGGGAATCTCCTGATGTTTGGAGCTAGGCTTGATGAACAATCCACTTTCAAATGATCCTCGCTATGCCAGTTCGACGACAAGGCGAACAATTTCAGTTCTCATGGCGAACTATGCTCCTGAAAGATCTTTTTGTCATACCAATTGTCACTACTTTCATCACTATAAGCTGAGACTAATTTGTCGTAGTTGATATAGAGGTTGGACTAACAGAAATGTCGTAGTCCTTGTGGACAAGAACATTTGAACCCTGGGCCGAGGCCCAAGACTGGTTAGGGTCTCAAACCTTGTCCACAAGGACTTTCTGGGCCAAGTCCATCAAAGGCTGCTTTGGGTTTGAACATTTGAACCATAATCCGCTTTCTGGTCTTTTTATGTTGTTCCTACAGTATAATCCAAAAGTTTTGAGTATGCAAAGTGTATTAAAAACACTCTAATGTCAATGACTAGTAACACTGCTCACTTTTTACAGCAAGTCCAATTATACATCCCATTTTGACATAGACAATCCTATATTATACTAATAAATAATATCGATTTGCTAAAATACAACAATACTGTTCGGAAGGAATGTTATAATTGACCAAGATAGCAAATCAATTCATTAAGGTTAGTTTTGCATGTTCTAGGAAGATTCTCATTTTTTTTAGGCAATATGGCGTGCATTTAACAAAATGCAAAATTTATCTTGAAAACTTGTGATCATTGGAGTGAAACAATTTATATTTTTTGCTTTATTTTGACAATGTCTAGCCTTTTAGATAGTCCATTGGACTTGCTCTTATGGCATTGGCATGTCTCATTAAACTTGCTCTCACTCAATTTTAGCGCGGTTGATTCCGTCATGGTTCTCTCGTTTATGTTTGTTTTGTGTTGTACTCCCTCCACCGTAATATATTGATTCGTTCTATACGATAACTAAACATCATTTTTCGTAAAATCTTCATGAAATTCTAATGATAATTTATGTATTATAATCATAAAATAATAACAAAAATAACTTTCTAAAAATACGTATTGAATAATTTAAAAAATTAAAATGTTAGTATCAATATTGGGATTCAAAAAAGTATTACCCAGACAGCGGACAAATTTTTAACAAGCATCACAAATGATGCAAGATGCATGTATATGATATTGTCGTCAGATTTGACTCTCATCCCTTAAATTCTTACTTATTTGGCCAGTAAAGTCCATTAGCAAAAGGGGAGAAAAAAACTTTGACCGATAAAACAAAGACATAACACCAGTAGTATGTGTTATGCACTTCGCACGCAAAACGTATAAGAAGCTTTGTCATCCATTTTACAGAAAACACACAGCGGCGATGGCATTGGCGGTGATGTCGAGTACATGGCCTCTCCTCGCATCAACTAGAATACCACCACACTCATCTCTCAAAATCCCCAAAATCAACCTCGCCGCTCAAACCCCAGCAACACCCTTCACGCAACTCACCAGTAAGTCCACTCTCTCCTCTCTTCTCTGCTTCAATTTCTCTCAGTCATTTCGTCGAACACCTGATATGCATTCCCATATCCTTCAGGTTTGAGCAAGAAAGATCGAAACTTGATTTGTTTAGCAGCAAATGGTAAGAGGAATTTGCAAAAGGAAATGAAAAGGGAAAGGAAGAATAGGAGGAAAAGTGGTGGTGGTGGTGATGGAACTGTGATTTTGAGTGAGGGGAGAGATGTGGATGAGAGCAATGGGCTTGTGTGTCCTGGTTGTGGGGTTTATATGCAAGATCAGGACCCAAATCTACCTGGGTTTTATAAGAAGAGGGAAAGGGTTGTGGTTTCAGGGTTTGAAGAGAGTGATGATGATGATGAAGAGGATTTTGAGATTGATGATTATGATGGGGATGTGGGTTTTGAGGATTTTGATGATGGTGATGGTGATGAGGAAGAAGATGTGGGTTTTGAGGATTTGGATGATAGTGGTGATGATATGGAAGTCGCTGATAGAGGCGACAAGGGGTCGGTTTCCAATGATGATGATGATGATGATGATGGTATTGATTGGGATGGTGAAGAGTTTGACGAAGATTCAGATGATGATCTGAGTAGTGAAATGGTTGGATTTGAACCGGCGGGTGTTGGTTATGGGAATGTAACAGAGGAGATGGTCAAGGAGTTGAAGAAGAAGAAGGAGAAGAAGATGTCGAAATCGGAGAGGAAGAGGCTGGCTAGGATGGCTGAGAAGGACAATGAAGAACAAGTGCTTGTATGTGCACGGTGTCACTCGTTGAGGAACTACGGGCAGGGGAAGAACGAAATGGCTGAGAACTTGATTCCCGATTTTGATTTCGATAGGTTGATCACGATGAGGTTGATGAAGCCTTCTGGTAAATCGGATGCTACTGTTGTGGTCATGGTTGTGGATTGTTCTGATTTCGATGGCTCGTTTCCAAAACGTGCAGCAAAGTCATTGTTCAAGGTGCTAGATGGAAGCAGAATTAGTGTTTTCAGTTGCAGAAATTTGCCCAAGCTTGTATTGGTCGCGACAAAAGTTGATCTCCTTCCATCCCAGATTTCGCCCACTAGGCTGGATACATGGGTTCGCCAGCGTGCAAGGGTTTTAGGGGCGCCTAAGATGAACGCGGTTTTTCTTGTCAGTGCGAGGAAAGATCTGGGTGTTAGGAACTTATTGGCTGCCATCAAGGATCTAGCTGGGCCGCGAGGGAACGTGTGGATTATTGGTGCACAAAATGCTGGTAAATCAACTTTGATCAACACGTTCGCAAAGAAAGGTGGAGCCAAGATCACAAGGCTCACTGAAGCAGCAGTTCCTGGGACAACGCTTGGGATATTAAGGGTTGGAGGGATATTGTCTGGCAAAGCAAAGATGTATGACACTCCTGGGCTGTTGCATCCATACTTGATGTCGATGAGATTGAATAGGGAGGAACAGAAGATGATTGAGATACGGAAAGAGCTACAACCTCGAACTTACAGAATCAAGGTAACTTGTCCAATTTCTTTTTGGCCTTGGCTCTCCTTTATGATACCATAGATGTGTACTGGATTTCTTATGAAGTTTACTTTGATCTGATTGTCAAAGTGTTCTCCTGCCCAGATGGTTATCTGGATTTCTTGATTCGATTAATGCGTTCCCTTTAGTAATATGATCAAGATTCTCCAATTACTAGAATCATGATTTTGTTTGACAATCTTCTGTTCTTCGAACTTCTGCAGGCCGGGCAGACAGTTTTTGTTGGTGGCTTGATGAGACTAGATCTTTGCCAGGCTTCCGTCCAGACAATTTACTTGACAATCTGGGCATCACCTAATGTCTCACTTCATCTTGGCAAGACCGAAAATGCCGAGGAAACGTTTTCAAAACATGTTGCTCTTAGATTACAAGTAAAAGCCCTCGCTCTCCCTTTAACCTGTTTGTCTTGTCTGTCGTGCGCCATTTTCAACCATTTAAAGCTTGTCTCTTTCTCGTACATATTGCTCTTCTACTTGTTATATTCATCTCTAACCTCAAGGTTCTCGTTTTTCTTTTTGATCAGCCTCCAGTTAGCACAGACCGGGTTTCCGAACTTGGGGAATGGCAAGAACGACAGTTCAAGGTGACGGGAACTAGCTGGGACTTAAACAGTTCAGACATCGTGGTTGCAGGATTTGGCTGGTGTTCTTTGGGTCTCAAAGGGGAAGCGACATTGAAGCTGTGGACATTCCAAGGGATCGAAGTACTCCTGCGGGAGCCCTTAGTTCTTGATCGCGCTCCGTTCATTGAGCGACCGGGCTTCTGGTTGCCTAAGGCTATATCCGACGCAATTGGCAATCAAAGCAAGATCGAAGCCCAACAAAAGAAGCAACTTCAAGAAAGGGATGAAACTTCGCTCTTGGATGTGGCTGCAGGATTAGCAGAAGTCCATGAGGCAGCAAAAGTGTGATCAGGGTATGCAATGATGCTCTGTTAGAGTGGAATCTAAAATGGTGGTTGCTGTCAATGATGCACCCATAAGCTTATTCCACAAAATCAGTTGAAAATTTTTTGCGATGGGTTGATGATTTTGTTGCGATGGTTTGGTTATGTTGTTATATTTGTATAGAGATGAACTCGAGTTTCGACGCATAAATTTTGGTTATAAAATCACTAGACAGCAGTCCGAAGGATCTTAGAAAGCAGAACAAGTTGTGGCTAAAAGTTGGTGAGTGTAGAGATTGCTCTCTTCATGTTAGGTTTTGGTTCTAGGGAATTCAACATGTTCGTAACCCATTAATGACACAGATGATTGCAGCCTTGTTTGCATCATTGGCAAATTGGCAATGCTTCAACCGATTTCTGGCTCATTGCGTACCATCAACTTCACACATTGAACCCATCTACAACCTTTGAATGGTTGTCTACCATTCAGAGGATGAGAGGATGGTCGACTTATGATACAAAATCGAACGATTAGGATACTTAGATTTCTCCTTCGTTCCCCATGATAGTGCATATCCGAACAATCATCATAACTGTTACTACGTAATACTACCGTCCAACCTGTGAGTGAGAGATGCAAACGCAATTCAGGAGATGCAAGCGGAACTTTTAATAACCAAAAGATCCCCAGAACGTATACCTTTACACAAACAGAAGACCCCCCAAGTTTGCCACATAAAAGCAGACATCATAGTTAAATACTGTACACTCGGTCGTTAAGACAAAAAGCCTGCTTTTACCATGATGCTGAGATGTACTACATGCTTCGGGTCAAAGGAACCAACGCTAACAACCTGGAAACTTTGGAGAAGGAAGTAAGGAGAGGATTGCCCGACGAAAATAGGGAAACGATTTGACTTTTCCCACAGTTGACGATCAGATAGTCAGACGGGCAGCAACTTCTAAGACACCTTTGTTAAAAGAACTAGGAAACATAACTTTAGCGTCAAATATTACCCAGCAGCAATATCAAGGGATGAATCAGCAAATCTGGAATCCCTTGAACTGAACGGAAACAACATTTAGTAACAAAGAAGCTGGTACAAGAAGATATGCATTCTGGAAATGCTCTCAAAACCATCCGTTCAATATCCAAACGCATTACACACTATTGCCAATGCATGCAACGTAGAGGAATCATACAGTAAATGCACGCTTACCTTAGCTTTAAGTGCACAAAGTTCATCTGGCGAGCAGCATGAAACATTATTCAGGAATCCAGCTTGGTGGATAATGCAAATACCAGCACCGAAGTGGTGAGAAGAACAATGACATAATTGATCAACCCACAGCAAAGAATAATGCGAACGCAACAGCTTTGTTTGCTTTGAAAACTAATACCTGATCTCAAAATCTTCGTCTTTTGGCAGATTCCAAGCGTAGAAGATTGCTAATCCCCCCTTGGTATCACTCCCTCCCACATAGTAGTACCAAAAGATTCACAGTCAAAGCAGCATTATTATCTAACACGGTGTTACCACAAAGTCCTTGTGTAACACATGTCCTTCACCCAGAATGCCACATGCTCCTTAGTTCAGTTCAAAAAGTACATGGACTTGCTTCAGAATTGAATATAGGTATGATTTTCCCACTTCGAGATATGCATGCACTAGTGTTCCCAGCAATTTCATCTAGCAAACATCAAGTGATTCAAAATGGCAGTACAAAATTCTAAAGGTAAGGAATAAGCCTTACCTTCAATGCTACAATTTCTATCTCCAGGAGTCCTGTGAATTTCATTAGCTGATCACATATCTCTTTTAAATGTACAGGGGAAAAGGATAGAAAGGTACCCAAAAAAAAAAAACAAAAACAAAAACAAAAACAAAAACAGTCGGTGGAGGATCTCGTCAATGAGCAAAGGAAACGTCCAGAAGCAGCCCATGTCTAGAGCAAAGAATGTTTACAATCGATA
Source organism: Drosera spatulata (assembly GCA_035668315.1). Classification (NCBI taxonomy): domain Eukaryota; kingdom Viridiplantae; phylum Streptophyta; class Magnoliopsida; order Caryophyllales; family Droseraceae; genus Drosera; species Drosera spatulata. Next base: position 4,084 of record JAOVYX010021850.1, on the reverse strand, counting down.
GATATGGAGTTTACTATTCTGTTCGGTGCGCAAGTCACTCTCTGTTTCTTAGATATTTGGCATAGTACTTGCACCCAAGACTACGTTTATTTTAAAGCTTTTTCCTCAGGCATGGATATCAAGAGATGCTTCACTATTAACGATGATTTCCAAAATCGGGAAAACAGTTATGCCATTTGGCAGCCAATTAGCTAAGATCTCAATCGAAAAAAAGGTGTATGAAAGAGACAGTAAAAGACGATGCACTGAAATTATTGGATACAAGAACCATAAGCCAAAACCACAGCATCAACGTGACAAATTTACAAGGAAGCTTAATCGAATCAACATAATTAGACCAAGGGCAGCAAGTGGACAACATGAAGTTCACAGCAAGAGAATCAAATTGCATGAAAGGCTGATTTTGATCAATGTTTCACTATGCGTTAGATGAACATAAATCCTAATATCACAAGAAAAATACGATGTTGTACCACTTGGTCAGAACTCTTTCCTACCCTAGGGAAAAATCCAGTAAATCTTAACAATCCATCAACTAGCCTAGAAGTTGTGACAAAACACGCTCTTATCTGTAACCACATTGCCTGGAAATGTGGCACCAAATCATACGATTGACTACAACCCAATATTATTGTCATTTTTCAGAGGAAGAGTTTTATCTATCGATTAATCTTGCAAATGTCAAGGAGTCACTCCTCGACAGAAGCAACCATGCTGTTAGCAACATAAGAGTTCAAGACAATGTATATCTTGCTTATTAAACCGAACTCAAAAGTGACGATTGACCAGGGGTAAGTTGATGTATGTATATCGTAAGTATGATTCCATGACAAGGTGAACGAAAGCCAGGCATGGTTACACAATTTGAACAAGGAAAAATAAATGATTCAAAGAAGATACATGAAAACAGTAAAGCATAGTTCACTTAAAAAGCAAATATTAGATTTTACTTTCTTCCCTTCTTACGCCACCAGTACAGTTGGTTCCTTAACTTCCCAGGGCTCAGAAAGCAGGAAATAAATCAAATGTTCGATTAAATCTAAACCAAAGGCTCTTCATATATTTTATATTAAAAAAAGGCTTTTAATATTGTAAACAAACCACTTATAGCAGATTATGTCAGGGTGGTTGGAGTCATCCCATTCAAAGGAGTATAGCAAATCTAAAGGCTGTCAGACAAAGAGAACAAGGAACTAGCATCCACAAGCCTGAATCGAGCAACTAGTCTACACGTTGAATTGCACCTTCATCATGACATCGCCTTGTTATTACCACCATCAATCCAACCGTTTCCTCAAAAATATAGTTCAGCTTTTTAAAAAATAATTGTGTTCAGCAACATCAACATAAAGTAGTAGGGGAGCAATGATATATTAAACCAGCTAGCCTTGATCTTATCAAGTAACATCCATCCAGCTCAGCAAATGCTCTTTCAGTGACATACAAGGAAATACTATGCCCGTATAGCAGTTTTATATTATCTCAGACGTGTGACGGCCTACAGTCATATGAGGAAGAAAAAAACATAGAACTACGAAAGAGAACAGGAACAAAAAAGAGAGGAGAAAAAAAGATGAGTGAAACTGCAAGAATTGATGTATGAAACAACAGTACTTACAAAGATGAGAAGGCTTGGAAGTCAATTCCTACAACCCTGAAAGGAAAAAAAAGAAAAAAAAACATAATCTGTGAAGGCATGCAATAATTGTTTTATTCCAAAACGCAACAAGGAAAGTTCACATAACTGAGGACTTACTCGAGACATGGATGCCATGACCACAGCAGACACCTCCGCAGCCAAATAACCAGCGCAGCCATGGATCAGATGGAACACATTAATTAGAAAAAGTACAACATCCACTAGAAATCAACATAACTAGCATTACAGCAACCAATGTCCAAGGATAGATGATTTAAATCAGAGTGAACCATCACCCAAGAATGCATAAGATCAAGTCTACAGGTTAACTACTGTCTATGAAAACTCTGCAAACAGAAAAAGCAGAACCCCCCTCCCCCCTCCCCTCCTACAAAGTCCATACTCCATATACAAAAAAAGAAAGGCATTCCTGATATTTTCAATTCCTGGGGCGTTGAGTTTAGCTCACATTAATGTATTGTCAAGCAACCACATAAAATAGAGCATTCCAAACTGGATATCATGATAATGGTATTATGGATATCACAAACAAACCAAAATACCTTCTCCTTCGTGCCTTCTAGGGCGAATAAGCACTGAAGGTTGTCCCAAGGGACTCAGAAAATTCCTGAATTGAAAAGAAAAATTAGACTCTCAAGAGCAAAAGTAAGCACAAGAAGGGACTGTGAAGCAATCATTGAAGGGAAAAATTTAAGGCACATGAACCTGCGGCATGCTAAACATAACTATTGAAGGGTGGGGGGGAACAGTTATGCCACAGTATAAAGTGTTAACTCATCTTCTCAAAAAGAGAAGATATTATAATTCATTGTGATTCTTATTATACTTGTCTGATAGAAGATCACATAAAGTTGAAGTACAGTTTATACACAGGACAGAGAGAAATTTAAAGAATAAGGTGGTCAGATGACAATGGTTACAGTGTATGGAAACATGCCTCTGGCAAGTTGTCTTACAATAGAAACAGAACACATCCCCAGAGTGCTGCCTCTAGATAAATATCTTCCCCAGAGTTCCAACTTCAACCATGCCAAAGATATTCTTCCAAACTCTCATCGGATGATTGCAGGAAATTGAAGAGGCACAAATACGCAACGATTAGAGTTTGGCTGACCACAACCAGCAAGTAGTTAAACGGCATTTCTGCAGTTAGAAACCAGCATCGAATTTACTTGCCCGTGATAAATGGATGACTCAATGCCTGAGATACAGTTAGCCTCTTATCTGGATCCAATATAAAAATTTTGTCCAGAAGATCTTTGAAGTTTGCCAACATCTTAGGCTCCTCGCCAGAGAATCCCTTTATTATTGTGCCAATATCTTTTGGCTTGATATTGACCATCAGCCTCTTGACAGCCTGCAACAGTAGGGAAAAATAAACAGACGGTCAAGACCTCTTTTTGAGAAGCTAAAAGTGAGAAGAGAACAGAAGCGACCTTCTTAGTTACAGGGTCCTCCTCTATCGCAAGAAAATTCAAATCTTGATCGAAGTGCTGATCAGCAAACGCTCCCTGAGACAAATCAATAAGAAATACTTAACTAAGAGTCCCAAGAGAATTCAAAGGAACTTAGAGACTAGCTTTAAACATCACAACTCAAGAGCAGCAAAGGTCACACTAGTTCTTGGAAAGTAGGAGTCACATGAATCATCACCATAAATTTAAGAATGGAATATTCATAATTTCTTTTCTAGTTTTGTTTTCAATTTAAATTCCCAGCTCTCTTATGTTCAACCAAAATTAGTGATCGTCCAATTTCATACTCCCTCTGTCCCATATAGTTTGCAACATATACGTATTTTGTACTATTCTATACGCATGAATACAAAACTCGGTTTCATATCAAATCACGTCTGATCGTCCTACAATATGTATTAGGTTAAAGTACGTAACATACAAAATCATTATTGTTTCATGATAAATTTATAAAAAATTACGTTTGATTGTCGCTGCACGCGTGTCAAACTTTACATTGACATGCATTATGTATGCAAAGTCAAAATGTTGCAAACTATATGGGACAAAGGGAGTACTTGGTAGCTCAACGCTACTTATCAGTTCATTACTCTATGACATCATTCACCTGCGCCCAATATATGTATATCAATTATCCAAGCACATCAGCATACTTCTGCAAAACTTGGCCGTCACAGTTTATGTAAATGTATACACAACATTGGTCCCAAATTCATACCCAAAAGATGAAGAGAAAAAAATTGCTCAAATGCTCAAGAATACACTCCACCCAAAGTTGGAAAGGTGGTCATCTTGAGAACAAAATCACCAAAGCATGAACTTCACATGGGCGTGACAAAATAGGGCATTTAAAAAAAAATGAAGATCACCTTGCGAAGCATCTTCTTCGGGAATGAACCCTTCAGCTCCATGTGAAGCCGAAGCATGTCATTGTTGGAAGGACCTGGGA
>JAOVYX010021849.1:0-15272 GCA_035668315.1 Drosera spatulata | reverse complement strand
GTCACAGCAGAGCTGGCTGGGGAAGAAGGCAAGCTTTGCTGATCTCCCCCACCAACAGACGGCCTAGGCAGTTCATTTTCAGTTCTCATGGCAAGGACATACTCGTAGGTAGTAATACCCTACAATAAAAAACACAAGGGTCCTCAGCACCCAACAAAGATGCAAAGTAGAGCAAGAACAGAAGAGGTGACTGTGAAACAGAGTAGGCAGAGCAAAGCCCTAGGGTTCCTCCATATACTATATGAGAGAAAAGAAATATCTATATCTCTAAGAACAGTGCTGCCGAAGTCACTGAAGCGACTGCAGAAGTCCTATGTGAAGGGTTAGGCACCTCGCTTGGAGCCCTGATGCTTAGAACACTTGAGGAGGACGGTTTTATTTTATGCCAATGACAACCTTATTCAAGAGTCCTTGAGGGAAGGGAGAGGAAGAGAGAAGAGGTACAACCTTCCTGACAAGAATCATGTGGAAAAAGAATAGTTCTCCCAAAGGAATGACTGCTAGGAAGGACGCGAATGTGCAGAGAGCCTGGAGCAGAACAAAATCACCTCACGTCATCAATTCAAAGTGATCCACTGCTGAATTATGAAAACCGTGACTTCACAATTAAACTATTCCGCAAGCATTAGAAGGCTTCCAACAAAGGAGCTTTAGGGAACCATCTAGTATATATATGCTGAGAGATCTTAAAATTATATGTCCTAACCCATTTTGAGCCAGCCACTAGAATGCAAAAGGGGTATGAGAAAACCTACCACTACAGCAGCGAAAGGAGGACGTGAAAATCCATCTCCAAGCCTGTCAGTTATCTGGTGTTCAATAACTGTCCGATGAATGAAGCATCGGACAAGGATCCAAATTCCAACCCCACATTCAGTAATAAGCTGTGACGTTAAGAAGTTCATGTCTATCAAATTGACAAAGGGAAAAAGGTTGGCAGAAAAGGACCTGATGCATAACATGATAATAAGCAACAAACTGCAGATAGAAAAAGAAGGGCTTACCCAGAACAGGCTGACGGCCATGAGGCAAATGAAAGTTATATAGTTCTTCCTCCCCACACAATTATTCAACCACTGCAGTCCGCAAGTCACAACGAAGAAAGTTTGTCAGAAGGCATTGTTGAAACAGGAAATATATTCTAATGAAATTTCAAAATTTAGAATCCAGCTTTAATTTTGATCCCGAAGGTATCAAGTTAAAGGAACTTAATGGCCTGCAAAAAATCGAAGTCTAAGGGAAACTAGAGGTGCCTTGGACAGGGCTGAACACTCAGTACAGGTCACAAAAGTATGGATGTCAATTAAGATACCGAACTGATATAAAGAGCAAGTACCTAATCCCCGTTGGCACTGAAAACTAGCATAAATATCGTAAGGGAGGATTGGGGCTGCAGCAAGCAGCCAATGGCCACAAAAATTCAAAATTCGAAAAAAAATCAGAATTATATAATTTTTTTTTTAAATTTTTTCAAATGTAAAACGCACAAAGGAAATGGAGGGTCGCATCAGCATGTTGGCTGCAGCAGCCCACTTTCCCTACACCAAAATTACCTTACAATGATGATCAAATCCATCAACACATTTATCACAACTTCTGCAGTGCTTGCTTAGCTTGCGTACCTACAACAAGCTAAAAAGATTAGATCCACAGCATGATTATTTGCTTAATAAATACTCTGTATCATGATTTACATAACACAAGCAGCACACCACAAGACAAAAGCATTTCCCCAGAAGCCTTTTCTATGAGCTACATATTCAAAGAGACAATGGAGATTTCTTCTGGTGCAAACTAAAATAAACACCACAAACTGAACTTGAAGGCAAAGGAAACAATGACCCAGAATAGGATATTACTTTTTTATCGCACAGATGAATGTTCCCCAAACTCTGGAAAAATCTAACTCACACCAAGGGTAATTTATGATGTTAGTAATCCAACTATTAACACAGGAGAGGACTCTACGTTGGAACCAAAACAAAAGTTTGAGAAAAGTTACATACCTCAGCATTACACAACGTACAGAACAGAACATCCTCTTCTCCAGATTGTGGAAGAGTTTCATCACCATTACCGCAATCCCCTTGTACAAGGAAACCGCAAAAGAATCCTCCGAGTGTTGCAAAAAAACTGTGACCATGTGCATAAGACTTTCTAATGTTCTGTGAACCCAGTCTGCAAGATTCTTCCTTCGCAGAAGCATTGCCTGATTATCCGACATCACGAATAGTTCAGATGAACTAGAAGTTTCAGGGTTTAATTGCTTACTCAAAATTCTCTACCAATTCATAAAGTCATTGTCAAGCAGTGACGACATAAAAGCCGCAACGGAAATCATAAAGGTAAATACCTCTACAAAAGCAAATAATCCATAGTTGTCACTAACTACACAATAAGCAGTATCTTTCCTTGACATTCAAACAGGCATTGGTAGACCACCAAGCATACAATCAGACATCAAAAGCAGTTGCTGATCACTACTTCAAGGCCATCATTGCAATTATCAGGATAAATTGGAAAAAATAACCTGGAAAATTGGTGCCACCATGCGATTGACTATCTGAACTAATTCCAGCTTCAATTAGAATACCAGGATCTGCAGGATCGATAGCTGTGCACCTAACATAGAGCATAAATACAGATAGTGCCTGCAGTGAAGAAATGGAGCAAAGAAACATCACATGGTTTTCAAGAAAATGAAAAATGGAATTTCAAGCAGTTACTAAGAGCACGAGAGCAGTATCTGATTGCGTACCAGGAAAGAATAAAATCCGAAGGCAATGTACTCATAGACAGCTTTCTTGGCGACGAAAGGAGCAAAAAAGGCATAGAATGCAACCGAGAGCAGGAAGAACACGGTTATAGCCACAATCTGCATTTAAAATAATATGAATAAAACAGTGAGAAGGAAAAAAGAAAAAAACAGCAATGTCGTCAGAGTATTTTGTACACTTTTTCACAACATGATCAGTATGCAGCAAAAAACCATTGCCGTCAGAGTCACTGGTTCGCCCATATAAGGGCAATGGAGGCCCTTGGTCCCATCCCATCCCCACAGATGACTAGTACTACAACAACAGCCAGAACTAAGATTCTCCCGGATCCATCAAGAACCCGTTTTCAAATTCTCTTCCTAAATTAAACAGCTCTGAAATATGGAAGAAACGGTGGTATAGAAATCTGTACAGTGGAAATGGGTGTCAGAGCAAGATGCAGAGTACTACTCCATATTAGCACTATCAAACACAACGATTAAGGAGGTACCTGGAAAGTGTGGGCCGGAAGCTCCCAGCCATGACGCCTAGCCATGAAATCAGCACATCAACCAATAAGTACTAAACTGCATCTAATCAATTATCAGCATTGGGAATTCTCTCTCCCCACCCAGAGGCTAAACCCACAATTTGAGATGACCCACGAAGGCGAATTCGGGATTCTAGGGTTGATCGGTTCAACATTCAACAGCGGTGGTTGCCGACTCCGACTGGGACTCACCGTATTCTCTACCCATTGGAGTTACCACTCCTCCTTCACATAACAGCACCCAACCCAAACAATAGAAAAGGAACTGAAAGCAAGCGAAAAGTGAGCGAGCGGATTAGGTTAGCCAGTTAGGTTTGGTGGTGTATAGTAGTACAGTACATAATATACTAGACGAATAGTGGGACTCACAGAGCAGTTTAATGGCATTTGCAGGAATTTAATTTGAGAATGGTGAAGACCTTGGTTGAACCCTGCATCCACTTTCTTCTTTGGGTCGGTTCTTTTACCCTTTTTTTCTTTACTCCTGTTTTTTTTTTTTTTTTTTTTTTGTTATATTGACCGGAAAAACGAGGTTCATGTTCATTGCCCTAATTAGGGTATTATCGGCACGGGATAACCCATAACACAATAACATATAAATATTATTACTAATCCGAATAATATAATGGGTATATGCATATGGAAAGAATAACCCAACTCAATTTAATCACTTGTGAGAGAATCTGAATAATTGTAGAAAATATCTTAATTGATCTTGGATAATTCTTGAGGACTTCAATGCTTATGTGTATCCGGATGAGAAGAGGGGTTATGAGGATGTCCAGAATACCTCATGTACAGCTACGAAAAGTGTGTGAAGCAACTTGGGTTTGAGGATCTGTTAGTAAGAGATGTTTTTTACATTTCATACAACAAACAGAATTTGAACTCATGGATTCAATGTAAGCTCGGTAGAGTCATGGCCAATAGACAGTGGTTCATTCAATATTGAAGGATCGAAGTTGAATCTCTTATAGCTAGGATCTCAGATCATATCCCTGGAGTTGGAGCAATCACAATTTATGATGAGGGTAAGTGTGCAGGTAGATGCCCATTTCGATTTGCTAACATGTGAACATTACGTGTTGACTTTGAGATCACTATTAGCAATATCTGGACTCAAACATATAGAGGTTGTGCTATACTTACAATTGTTAAAAAGATGCAGGCATTAAAAAGAGAATCAAAGAAGCTCCATCAGAAAGAGAATCAAAGAAGCTCCATCAGAAGTATTATGCGGATATCCATGAGAGGGTTTTGAAGGGCATAAAAGAGCGCGAATACACTCAGTCTCTTATGCAACAGTACCTCAGACCTTGTTGAACAGGAGAAGGCTAGTGTGGAGGAGTTGAAAAGCCTCCTTGAAAGTGAGTATATCCATCCAAGACAGAAGAGTAAGGAAGGTAGGGATGTCAATTGGGTAGGTTACCCAAACCCCAACTTGAAACCCAGAACTCACCCACATATTTCGACCTGAACCCGATCGGGTTTTAAAATCTTAAATCCAAACCCTGCACGATCGATTTTGGAAATACCTATAATATCCCAACCAAACAAAACAAAACAAAAAGAAAAAAAAATGAAAGAAGGAAAAGGGAGATAAGAAGATCCATCTATATTTCATTCTTTTTCGTTTTCTCTCCATCTTCATTTACCTTCTCCTTCCCTCCCCTTGAATCCACGCCTGCATCTCCCTCTAGTTCATAAAACTATCATACGAAGCATCATCGGATTCGCACCATAATTCATCCCATTCATCGTTGAAGGTTAACTTCATCGTAGGTGAGTTTATTTATATCAATTTATATTGATGCAATAAGGATTTTGATGGCAAAAATCTAATTATACACATAGGCGGATTGGATTATGAAGATTGATGATGATAGAAGTTGGAATTTGGATGAAGTAGAGTTGGAGTTGTTTTGAGGAGTCTGATTTTGTATATCAAATTCGAAAATTTATTATGGGATTAAAAAAAATTCTACTTCTCATATATGTTAGAGTCTTAAATATCTAATTTCTAATAAAGTTTACAGCTTGTGATTTGGCGTTTTGAATCTAAGATTATAAATCAAAACATATGGGTATATTGAGCTGCAAAAAAATTAGATATAGGGCTGAATTCAAAGATTAATCTGAAACTACTCAATAATATTTAGGTAATGATCCTCGTATCATTGAAAAGGTCTTAAACTCTAGTTTCTAGAAAATTTTACAAATCATGATTTGGAGTTGCATGTGAAAAATTATGAGGTGATTAGTGAAGTAACATCAACCTATATGGTTTAGCACAAAAAAAAAACTACTATTGTGTTTAATGTTTTATGATATGAATCCTGATGTTATTGAAATTTTATGGAGTCTAAATTGATGTAAAATTTTACTAAACTATTTTTGGAATTGTATACGCGAAGTTATAGGTTTAAAAACGTCCAAAGTTCATGTTAAATTCTGCAGAATTCGACATTAACCTCATGATCTACTTCAAACCGGAAGTGATCAATACACAATTTATATATGTTTGAACAAATTATCGTGTCTATTTTTTAATGATGTACAAAAATCTCGTTTTCAATATTTTTACTTAAAGTTATAACAATTTTCGCAACAACGGTCAAATCTGTCTTATTTAAAATATAGTCTAGCAGACAAGATTATTACAATGACATTACCGTTATTAATCATTCAGGATGATTATTATGTTTTTGAGTGTCCCGTACCATCTAATTTGTTGCTACGCACTTAGTTTCATGTGAGAGTGTAGTACTTCCCTCCCTTGAACTCTATGATTTGTTAGACAATTTTTTATGTACGATGGGTATACATTGTACAGGGTTATTTATTGGTATAGTCTTTGAGGTTTTCTTCCTATTTTCGATGATCGGATGGTTGATAGTCTGTTCCTAATATGGTTTAATTTTTCATTGTCATTTTATGTAAGTTTTATCAGTCACCATTTTATTCAAAACTTGCTCCCTTCCCAAGAGGCGATTCTTGACATTATGAGTAGTCGGGTGAGTTTAGAGGTTATTCTGTCCTTCTATAGAATAGAGTCGTTGGAGTTTAACTTTAGAATGACTCAACAAGTGATATTTGTCACTCGGATCAACTTATAGATTTACACAGGCGATCATTCCTTATGTAACTGCAAGTAAGATAATAGATATCCATACCCCCAGGATAAGATTTACTTGATGGCCCCAGGAGCTTTATTTTCATACATTTTAGTTTTACTAAATGTGCGACCCAGGACCCGACATCCCTATGATTTCAATTGACAGTTAGTATTCTTCCGTTGCATGAGTTGGTAAATGTTTCATGTTACTTTTGAGAGTATATAATATTTTCTTTTTATAGCTTATAACCTTGTCGCCCATCTTTGTGGATACTCTCATCTCTCTTTTGTCGTATTTTTTTATATCATCTATCAGCTTCCATTGATAATTACAACCAATATCCTTTCTTTCTTTTGTATATCGTTTGATCCTTGTGATGGATTCTCGCTCAGCGTTGAAGATGACGATTTTATCCGTTTATTATTTTCAGGCACATAGTTGTAGCTGGAGGCTGTAGATGTTCGATCATGGATCTCACAGGAGTACTGACATACATTGTCTAGAAATTCATCTTTGGGTTTCAGGAGATCGAGAAAATAAGACTTGTTTCTTTTCAGACTATTTAATGCTTCTCCATCGAATTTTATGTTTTGTTTGGATTTAGACCATTTTTTTTTCGTGATATTCCAGATGGGATTTTAATCTATGAGTTATTTGGATTTGAGGTTTCCTTTTGTGGATGACATGACACTTGCGATAAAATTTAATACTGTATTGGAGACTTTTCATTTTAGAGAGTTATGTGAATTTAATGATGCGTATGGGTTAATTCATGTGTTGGTCATGTTTCTTTTGAGTTTGGGTTGTGACAATTCTCGTGGATTACCCATACCCGATAATTCGTGAGTCATTGGGTTCGAGTATCCCAAATCGTACCCAAATATATATATTTTTCCTAATTTTGATTAAAAAAAGAAAGAAAGAAACTTCAATAAACTTAAAAAAGAAAGAAACTTCAATAAACTTAAAACAAACGATGATTTATATTAATAAGAATTATGTTTTATCCATTAATTTATTTATATAGTAATATATTTCAACATATAAGCATAATGTGTATATACATTTTTAAAAAAAGTACGGGTAACGGGTTATCCGCGGGTATAAGGTCAGGTTCGGGACGGGTTTGACAATACCTGTACCCACCCCAAACCCATTTCAAAAAATTCGGATATCCCCAAACCCAGTCAAAGCGGGTTTTCTCCGTTTGACCGGGTTCGGGTTTGGTTAAATCCATCGGGTATGAGGTCAATTGGCATCCCCAAAGTATTTGCATGTTGTATGTGCTGCAAAACAAAAGTAAGATCAACGACAACCAGCTTATATGACGGGGATGGGAATAAGTTAGCAGAAAATGAATCAATAACCATGAAAATACAAGGGTTTTTTCAGAAACTGTAGGGGGAATCAGTTCAAGCAAAGCCTATTGATCCAGCAATAGTGAAGTTGGGACCCCAACTAATAGAAGAGCAGGCAGCTTGGTTAGTTAATCCTATTACAGCAATTGATATCAAACAAGCATCATGGTCGATTCCTGAGGAGAAATCCCCTGGAGCTGATGGGTACAACTCCACATGTTTCAAGAAAGCATGGCATATACAGTAGGGGAGAAAGTTATTGTTACAGTTCATGAGAGTCTAATGAGAGATAAGATCCTTACTCGAATTAACTCCATTGTCCTGCACTTGATAGTTAAGAAAGAAAATGCTTCAAGGCCTATGAATATAGACCCATTGTTTGATGTAATCTGATCTATAAAATATGACAAAGATGTTGACTAATAGAATAAAAATAGTGATGATACATGTCAAAAATAGGGACAATCTGCCTTTATTATTGAAAGAAATGTAACAGAGAATTTATGGTTGTGCCAGGAATTAGTCAAATGCTATTCTAGAAAGTGCATAAGCCCTCGATGGCTATTAAAGATAGACATTCAAAAAGCATATGATAGTCTAGAATGGGCCTTCTAACAGCAGCAAATGAGGGAGCTTAAATTCCCCGATGTATTTATCAGGAATGTGATAATGTGCATTACTACACCTGTTTTTATCCTTTGCATAAATGCCTCTCTACATGGCTTCTTCAAAGGTGGTAGGGGAAGTCGTCAATGAGATCCTATTTCTCCTTACCTCTGTGTGATAGCAATGGAATATCTTAGCAGATTGTTCAAAAGGATGACATTTAACAGATATTTCAGGTTTCATCCTCAGTGCTGTTAGGTAGGCATTACTCATTTGTGCTTTGCATGACCTTATGGCCTTTTCTAAAGCCTCAATTGAACCAGTTGATCTTATTAAAGAGTGCTTGAATGAATTTGAGGATGTAAGTGGGTGAAAGCTAATCCATCGAAGAGTCAACTCTATATGGGAGGAGTGCTAGAAGTTTAAGCTCTTCTAGTTGAGTGTATGGGTTGCTAGCATGGTGCCTTACTTGTTAGGTACCTTGGAGTGTCTTAATTTGATTGCAGGACTTCTAAGGATCACTTTCAGCCCTTTGCAAGGACTGAAAGTTGGACCTCTAAAAAGCTCTCTTGTGTTGGAAGAAAGCAACTGATCTGTGACCCCTTATAAAGTATAACTGTGTATTGAGCTCAGGTATTTACATTCCAAGAGGGGTTATTGATGACATAGAAGGTGCAGGGCATTTCTTTGGGAAGGGCAATTAAGGAGTTATAAAGCTAATGTGACATGGGAGAAAGTGTGCAAGCCTAAATTCTGTGGTCGGGTGGGAATCAAAGGGTTTCCAGTATGGAATGTGGTCATCCTTGGTAAGCATATATAGCATCTAACACTTAAAAAAAATACCTTGTGGGTGAGATTGATACATGCTTTCTATATAAAGAAGCAAACTATTTGATAAGTGCAATCTTCTGCAAGTACCTCATGGATAAGGAGGAAACTCTTGAAGATAAGGGATTTGTTGATTGAGCTAGAGTTGAATAAGAATGGAAATATGAGAAAAGAAAATGCTATTCAAATGATATATGCTCAACTCTTGCCTTCTGAATCAAGAGTGAGTTGGCATCGTATGATATGAGTGGAGGAGTCCAGGCAAGGCATGGTTTTCATGCTTGGTTGATGATCCTGGATAGGCTGATGATCAAAGAGAGGCTTGCTCGATGGGGATTGATTGATGATGACACCTGTCCTATTTGTAATCAAGGAGTTGATCACGTTTTTCTGGAGTGCAAGCATGCTAAGGAGATTGCAGCTGGAGAGAACTCCTAGTGCCTAAGCAGAATTGATAAATTGGCTATGCAGGGTCATAAAAGGAAGATCTGAACGCGCTGAATTCAGCAAAGCTGTGCTAATGGCTATGACATATTGTATTTGGATAGCTAGGAATGCAGTGGTTTTTTTATTTTATATTTTCATTTAACAATCGATATAAAACAGGCCAAATAACACAACAAAAACAAAAAAATCAAATTACCAATAATATCATACATGCCCATTGTCGGAATCTCTCCATCGTCGAATCCAGTTGTTGGTTCCCAAATTGTACGTATCATCCTCTTTATCAAAGGCGGAATAGTAGTTTACGACGAGTGAGGACGATGGCTGCTGCCGCCCTCTCCAATTCTTGTTCGATTTTAGGCCGCACATCTCGCATCCATCCATCGTCGCCTACAGGTAGTTCTTTCCTTGTTGATCGATTCTATATTTATTCTTCCAAGAATTGGGGTCCGGACTCTATCGTTTCATAATCGGAAGGCGTTTAGGCAGGATTTTTGGTTGATACTTATCTTTGTTCAAAGGGTTTTTGTCGATCGAGTATTCAAATGCCGATTTTCACCACAATAGAAAGTCAGATTGAAGTCTCGATCGATTTGCTGATTTCTTGGTTAGGGGCTTAGGATCACGGAGAAGGATCCTCTGCAGTCAGGAGGATTTTGTGCTGTTGGTGCTGTTAGGATGGTTTTTTTAGTGTTTTGCTTTTGTTTTTTATATTGCATTTAAAAAATCTGAAAAAATAATAGAAAATTTTATTGAGAAAATAATAACTCTAAAAAAAATAAAATCTAAAAAAATCCCATAAAAAATTATACACATAAAAAAAATAAAATCTCAAAAAATCCCATAAAAAAATATACACATAAAAAAATCCAATAAAAATAATCCCGAAACCACCTCACAAATCTAAACAGTTGGGATGGTCTAGATGTTCCACAGCACATCAACAGCAGTGGATCCAATCCCTAGGATCACCTTCTGGTGACATGTTGACGTGATTCTATTTTGTTCTTGCAATCCAGCAAATCAATGCATCCCCAGTTCGTGCTTCTCCAACGTATCCTTTGCTCCGTCTTCTACCATAAAAACTGGAAAGAAATCTCTTCTCGTTCGAGCTGCACCTTCTAGGTAGTTTATGTATAATGGTGCCATGGTTTTATTTCTGCTGCTAAACCCTTGTTTGAATTTGGTTGTACTTGTTAGTCACCACAATCAAAACAAGTCAGCAATGTGATGTTTCTTCAATTTCATTCGAGTGGGCAGCAATGTTGAAAGATCAAGGACTGCTCCTGCTTTTGTTGGAGGCTTCATTCTGGGAGGATTAGTAGTTGGTGCCCTAGGCTGTGTTTATGCACCTCAGGTATTATTCACTCTCTCTGTCTCATAGTTTCAAAAAATTGCCCAATACATAAGATTTCAGGGTACCGTTTTGGATGCTAACATTTCCAGTCCGTCTCCTGTGCTATATGAGCGATACAAGAAATAGTACATCCAGGCTTTGATAACTTTAAAGCACTCTGTTGTGATTTCTCTTGTTGTCTCTGGTTCTGCTCTCAAGGAGCGGTCATATGCTCCCATTTCCGTTCAGGACCATTGGAAATGCATAAATCCAATGTGATTGTCTTGCTTTATCGTCTTTTTTATCCTGATATTGTAGGGGATGCATTCAGAGATTTTCTGATGTCCAGATTTTGTAGAACTTTTTGTCCTCCGAATGCCGCATCAATCTCTTTGTGCTTTCTACTGGAGTCTGGAGAAGTTTACGAGGAATCTACCCTCACCACTTGAATTTTTTATAGGAGAAAAAGCACAAACATCCCCATCCCTCACCCCCCCACCCCAAACTATTTGTCAGTGATAAATGATCCCTCTAAATTTTGAAAATATACAAATGATATTCGTGCCAAAAATTCTAAGTCTGTTGAAGTTAGCGGAGAATATGGATATGGTCTCATTATGAACTCCTTGAAATGGGTTTTTGTTCCACACAAAAACCAAAAAAAAAAAAAAAAAAGAATGAAAAATGCGATTGTGTTTGAAGATAGGGGGTTAAATGCTTGTTTTTAAACTTGATAAGGTCATCTATACAGCTCAATACTTCAGGGGTTTAAATATCATTTTTGTGTTTTTATAATGTAAAAGATAGCATCTCATCTACTGGATAGTCTGTTATTCGTATCAATTGACCACCTTGTTACATTACTCCTTGACAGATAAGCAAGGTCCTAGCGGCTGACAGGAAAGATTTCATGAGGAAGCTGCCTAAATTTATATATGACGAGGAGAAAGCATTGGAGGTAAGCATCGGTTGTTGACTTACACAACTCTACCATTTTCATTGCTTCTGGCTCTGTTCTTCTTAGTAGACTCTGTATTGGCCAAGCATTTTTAGCAGACTCGTCTTATTCACATGCTTGAGTGAATATAGTATGTAATGCTTTATTTTTTCCACTACTTCGGACTCTTTGCCCCTATAACTATGTTTTTTTCATTTGGCAAGTTCCAAAGAGTGGTTGGCTTTTGAGAGTTAAGTTTCAGATTGGGAATAGCATATAGTGTCTTCTTTGTTTCTTGACCTTCTGTAGTTCAGTTTCCGGAGCTTACGACATATTATATGGAGAAGGAGCTTACGACATCTTGGTAGTCACGGTTGGCATTTGGTTAAAGTACGACCCAATAGTCTTTGGCAACACTCATGCACATTTTTCCCAACCCAACATATTTGTCCATCCCTCTGCTGACTGTGACTTGTAACTTTTGAAGAGTTCTCACTGGTCGCTATTCTTTTGGCAAAGTACATATTAGACTTGGTAGTTTTTAGGCCTTTCGTAAGACTCCTAAGATGACAAAATTGCTTATATTGATTACTCGTTGACAGAAAACAAGGAAAATTCTAACAGAGAAGATTGCTCAGCTGAACTCTGCCATTGATGACATTTCAACACAGCTTCGCTCGCAAGATTCACCTAACGGGGCAGCAGTCTCCTCTGATGAACTGGAAACTGCCATATGAAAGATGTCTGGCAGTCGAGGGTCATGGTATTCATGATCAATGTCATTTATAGCATTTCCTTCCTACAAGAAATATGTACTGTAATTTCCTTCTTCAATAGTCAATGCTGTTATTTCCCTCTTGTGTCTGATATTCTCTGTACTGCAACCTCGAATGTCTTAATAGTGCCTTTCGGATGATGCAGCTCGAGAATTTCTCCTAGTTCTCTCTTCTTAGAGTAGGTCTAATGATACATGTTATTTTGGCATAAGCAAACCTATATTCAAGTAATAAATAGTGTTGATTTGTTAAAATATAGAAACGTTACTCCAATGGGATGAATGTTATAATTTATCAAGATAGCAAGTCAATGACGAGGATAAAGTCATATCATTGATT
This sequence comes from Drosera spatulata, assembly GCA_035668315.1. Lineage (NCBI taxonomy): Eukaryota > Viridiplantae > Streptophyta > Magnoliopsida > Caryophyllales > Droseraceae > Drosera > Drosera spatulata. Next base: position 2,223 of record JAOVYX010021849.1, on the reverse strand, counting down.
GAGATTATTTTTGCTTGTTGTAGGGAGATTTTCATCAAAACTTATTGACAAAAAAAAAATTATTTTTGTTGTCAAATAAAACATGTAATTTGGCAAAACGTAAAATTTGTCAAGAAAATTTGTGATCATTGAAATGAAACATTTAACATTTGTGTTATATATTGACAATACCTAGGGTTTTAGTTAGTCCATTAGACTTCCTCTTAGTCCATTAGAGTCGGAACTCTAATAGATATTAGCGGTTCTTATTTTTGGAATTATAATAGATGATCAAATGTGGTCTATCTTTGAAGTTCAATATCAACTTCATTAATTTGCTCAAATTCGTGTGTTTCAACTGGTTCTTATTTCAACTAGAGTGTTAATCTCTCTATGGATTACATTTGAGATGATCTGAAATTTCAAGAAAAGGATAAATGTTTATTCCGGATCAATGGTCCATTAGGCTGTGCTCCTAAGTTGGGAAAATTAAGGGAGGGGAGGTGAGGTGCGGGAAAAGGAGCGGGAGGTGAGGTGAGAAAAAGAAAAAAAAGTTTGTGATCGTGAGTTTTTATGAAAAAGAAAATAAAAAAGTTATTAATTTTTTTAAAAAAAAAAAATTTCCGTTCTTTTTTCTTTTCTTCCATCTCTTCTCCCCTTCACTTGAAATTTATAAACATATCCCTAGTATTCCGTCTGAACCTAGCACTTCTCATATCCAGATTCCGGACTCATATAAAAAAATCAGTTGACTAAGTTCTGGTGATTGAGGTGTCAGAAGAAGTTTACTCCATGATAAGGGCATTTTTGTCAAAGAAACGAGAAAGCCTCATCTGTGGACTGGCTCATATTCTGAAGACGGCAGCTTCAGATGGAATATCATCTTATCCATAAATTCCTGTGTCTTTCAATTGTGTGGTATTCACACCACTCATTTCTTCGTTCATGAGTGGGCCATTATATTATTGGAGATCAAAGCTCACATTGGCAACACTGGAATTCTGTGGACAAAATTAACCAATTTTATCTTTCATTATCTGAGTGGCTTCTTGCAGATCTTGTTGCTGCTGCTGCGTAGATCTTGTTTCTTCTGCTTCAGTTGCAGGCTTGTAGCAGCCATGGCGTCTTATGCAGCACTAGCTTCATCAAGGGTTCCAACAGGTTCAAGATTTCCCTCTGTGGGTTCCCACTTTTCTCCTGCTCAATGCTCTAATCAGGTGCGCCCTCTCCCCTTTCTCTGTTGTGGGTTACTATCTTTTTTGGTTTTCAAGTGGTGATATTTGGTGTGATCTTCATTGCTATGATTTTGAATAGCTGGGTTTTGGGGGAGTAGTTGCTTGGAGGAGCTTGATAGTTTAGGATAGTCACAAGTGATGTCATTATTGGGAATTGCAGAGAGTTGAGTTTGCAGTATCCACCGGCGTGCGATCCGGCTCCTCTTTGGCGCTTGGCAAGAGCACCCGGGAGTTGACATTTCATAATGCATTTGCTGCTCGGCTCTCACCAAAGGTTTTCTCATCACCCTACTTCTCTTCCCTGTACCTGTATTGATGATAATAGTTTGAATGAAGTGACCATATAGCTATTGCTAGATCTATGCGGGTATTCTGCTAGACCAGAATTTTCAGGTTTCATTTGGTTCCAAACAACTCAGGTAAAAGAATTAGTACTACTTTGAAACAACTTGTAATGACATGAGGAGTTCTTGGAACTTGGAAGTTGTTTCTGCTGCACCCTTCTGATTCTTCTGAAATTTGTTCAGTTGTTCCATTCCATACATATTTTTTCTAGTCCTTGTGGTTGCTGATCCCTGATGGCAAGGTTAACCTGGATGCAGAATATTAAGTGTCCTAAACCTTTTTTGTGTCATCTGAAAACAGTCATAAATCGGGAAATACTTCCCATGCTTTGTAGGGTACATATTTCTGATTGCAGTTTCAGTGGGTGTCTAAAATTGCTTCACTAAGAAGGACGAACTGGATGCAATATTGAGGACTTCCTTTAAGTTGGTCTGCTGCTAATCATAGATACTACATCCTTGAACTGAGATGAATGCAATCTATGAATAGGCATCTGAAATTATTCAATGTGCAGAATAGCAGAGTTACCAGTTGTGGGCCCTCGTCCTAGGTTGAAGAAAGATGTGTTTTCCTTCTGAAAGGCGTGTATCTTACCTTCAGTATGAAGATAAGCTTATAAGTTGGTTGGCTGTTGTCCCTGCTTTACTTAACTGTATAGATTTTA
>JAOVYX010021848.1:0-15272 GCA_035668315.1 Drosera spatulata | reverse complement strand
ACTTGACCCGTGATCAGATGCATCATGAGAGGATCAAACACATTGACATCCGGTATTATTTTGTACGGGACGTTAAAAATGTCAAGGTGATCAAGATTGCTACTGCAGAAAATCTAGCTGATATACTGACGAAACCAGTTCCTATTTCGAAGTTTCGTCATTGCCTGAAACTCTTAGGAGTGGAAGGCAGTTAGGCTCGTTTGAAGCCTAGGTGGAGGTTACTTGACGACAATGAAGTTTGATTTGAGTCAAGGTGGAGATTTGTTGACGGTGGTGCGTGGCGGTGCCTCAAATCAAACCGCGTAGCTTGTCCGCGTCTTTCCTGTGTTCTGCCCGTATGGAGTTCCCCGTGTGGCCTTGCGCGTGATATTGTGTATAAAAGAAGAGAAGCAGAGCAAGGAAGGGAAGCAAGAGAACCGGGGAAAGGCAGAGAGAAAGGAAAAGGGTCTGCAGGAGAGGAGTAGAGAAAGGAATCAGGAGAGGAAATGGAAGAGAAGAGAGGAGAGAAAAAGATAAGGTAGAGCTCCTGTTTACATATACACACAAAAATACATTGAGGGTTTAAGGGATTTGTTTTAGAGATTCTTATCTCTATCCCTTATTGTGAGATTCTCAATATTTTAAGTGTAACACTTTTTGTATTTGTCTTTGTTTAGTGGATTCTTCGTCATCGGCGACCGCCCGTGGTTTTTCCCGAAAGGATTTCCACGTAAAAAATCTTTATCTCAATTTATTTTACGCATTTATTATTGTTTGTGTTTATTATTAACGGATCCGTTCGTAACACCCATTTTAATCCAAAACTGTAAAACTCTTGACCCAAAACGGATCACATGGTAATGACTCATTTAATAACTACTCCTAATTCAGATTAAATGATTCTATAATCTATTAATTGCAAGAACATATCAGTCTCCCCATTTCCCCCACTTATAATCTCTCCTCAAAATTCATCAACATTTTCCTCACCAGCACCAATTCCTCTCTTGCATTTTCAGTCCCTTTTTCAAACATTTTAGTTGCATTGCAACTTTTACTAGACAAGATATCAGAAAAATTCAACGTGTTTTCAGCTGTGTGACGTATTTCTCTTAACACCATAAACTCGAAGTCTAGAAGACGATCACATGGACATAGTTCATAACCCGGAGGATCTGACAAAGGTGGTGGCGGCGGCACCACTGTGGAAGATGGCGGTGGTGGCGTCGATCCCTGCCAGGGTCCAGTTCGGGTGGGCCCTACTACAGCTTTCGTTACTGACCCAACACCTTGGGGTGCCCCACACGTGGGCCTCCTTTATTTGGTTATGCGGGCCAATCTCAGGCTTGTTAGTTCAGCCCATTGTTGGTCACGTCAGTGACCGGTTATCGTGGAAGTATGGTCGTCGGAAACCATTCATTGGTGCCGGAATTGGCCTCATTTGTATGGCAGTGCTGCTCATCGGCTTTGCTGCTGATACAGGGAAAGTATTGGGGGATTCCATGGCGAAACACACTAAGCCTAGAGCTGTTGCTGTGTTTGTGACCGGGTTTTGGATTCTTGACATTGCGAACAACATGGTTCAGGTACGAAAATATTTAAACTTCATTGAATCAAGCTCGTTTGTTTCGTACTGCTTGTTTAAAGTCTTAGTAATCTTTATTGGACGATTCTGTTTGATTGGTCTGTTCATTAGTTCTTATCATAACATTATCTTTGTGAAACGGTTTGCACAGGGACCAACAAGGGCGTTTCTAGCAGATCTATCGAGCCAAGATCACCGAAAAATGACGATAAGCAATGCATTCTACTCATTTTTCATGGCAGTAGGCAATGTACTATGATACGCAGCCGGCTCATTCTCCAACCTCTAGAAACTCCTTCCATTCACCAAGACTGTCGCGTGTGATGTCTATTGTGCTAACCTCAAGTCATGTTTTCTCCTCGACATAGTCTTCTTAGTCACCCTCTCCGCCCTGGCCCTCAAATGTGTGCCCGAACCGGAACCATTACAAGGCTCTGGCTCCGAGGCCTGTAACGACCCGTTTCTTACCCAACTGAAGTCAGCGTTTAAGAACCTTGGGAAGCCAATGTGGGTTGTACTCCTCGTCACAGCTCTCAATTGGGTTGCTTGGTTCCCATTCGTGTTATATGACAGTGACTGGGTGGGCACCGAGTGTATGGAGGCGATGTCAATGGGTCGGGCCAGGCCCAGAGGCTATACAACATGGGTGTCCGGGCCGGGTCGATGGGCCTGATGCTTATGGCAGGGACTCTTGGGATCATGTCTCTTGCCGTTGACCGCCTGTCGAGATGGCTTGGTGGTGGAAGTAAGACTTTGTGGGGGTGTTGTAAACTTTTTGCTTGCAGTGGAGCTGGCCGCGACTGTAGGGGTGACTAAGATGGCAAAATCGGCCAGGAACGCAATTAAGCCATATTCTCCGCCTCATGGTGGTGTCAAGGCTTCCATGTTGTGTCTGTTTGCTTTTATGGGCATCCCACAAGCCGTAAGTATAATATGCTTTTAGGCTTTTAGCTTACATTTCCGATCAGCTCTTGTTCTAATATATGAAAGATGTTTTTCTTCTTCTTCTTCTTTCTTTCTTTCTTTCTTTCTTTTTTTTTTTTCTTTTTTTTTTCTTTTTTTTTTTTACAATATGAGCAGGTTACTTTCAGTACCCCTTTTGCTCTTGCATCGATATTTTCTTCCGATTCAGGAGCTGGCGAAGATACTAACATGAAAACATCCTGCTGATCGTCACCCATGGTGCTGTTGCACATTTTATCAGATTTTACTTCTTTATTTCAAAGATGATGAACCTATAATTCGCGTGTTATCAACAGGACTTTCTTTGGGAGTTCTAAACGTAGCAATTGTGATACCACAGGTACGTAATTCAAATTCAATTTTTAATGGTTTTGGTTTGAGCTGATCATTTCAGTCTTTCTCACAATTTATTCACTGAATCCAAAGACATCAGTTCTCTATTCCAAAGCTATCAGCTAAATAAATAAGAAGTGTTTGATGCTCAAGTTGTCTAGCTTTATCACTGAAATGATGTTATGGTTTGGTGTAGATGTTGGTTTCGTTGATCAGCGGACCATTGGATGCGTTGTTCGGAGGAGGCAACTTACCTGCCTTCGTACTTGGAGCTGCCTCCGCCTTCCTGAGTGGGATCTTGGCTTTGAAAGTGCTTCCTCGTCCTCCTACAAGCTCATCCGAGACATGAGAAACTATAAATATCGAAATGTGTTCATCAACTATTGAAATTCATTAGTAGGTGGATAAAAGAAATAGTACTCATTGTTTATGCCTGCTTTATTAGTCAGGAGCCAAAAGCATTCATCTCAAGGGAACAATGTTCATCTATCAACCAACCCCAAGTACTAGTGTTGGTTGATAATTTTACAGAACTCCTATAAAATACTAATTCCAATGTAAGTTATGTGTTCTCATCAATGTTAAGTCTTTTCGTGATGTTCTCGGTTCATGTGATTAAGGATTCGATAATTTGTATTGATAATCAATGTCACAATTGAAGAAGGAACGGAGGAGTATCCATTACTATTATACAGGTTTTCATTTCTCATGTTTGTGTCTTGTCCAATATTACACGTCTAATGAATTCATCCCAACTCTTTGTTCTACTATCGTTTTTAGATAACGATAAAAGGAGGCATCAGCAGAAACTGTTAATTGACAATATCAATAAGTAAAATCCTATTATTTTTAAGAAAACAAATCAAAAATATAAAATCAAAAAAATAAATAAAAACCTTGTTGACCTGAAATTTGAAAACTCACGGACTGATAAAGTATGAGAATTATGGAAAAATCAACGAATCATATCTTTCATAATATTTGAATTCAAAATAATTGCCCGGTTGCACGTTTCTTTATTTTGGTTTTTCGGTTTGATTGCTTCAACGATTCTTCTTTATTCATTAACAATTTATGAAAATAAAACAGGAAAACACATTGCATCGCTTTTCAAAAGAGAAAATGATATGGATTCGACTACCGATGCGTCCGTGAGTTCATCTCCTGTGAAGGACGTTGCCAATGAAGGTGTTGTAGATCGGGATAATTATTTTAAAATATCTAAGACATTTTCAATTCATATTTTACTATACAAAATTTTTTATGGCACATTTAGATATCTAATAAAACTTTATTTTACATTTAGGTATTCAAACACTTAAAATATCCACATTATCTCCATTTTAACCTAACCACGTATCTTTTCTAACCTAACCTAACTCACATTTGTAGCACTACAATATGCTAGGCTTTTTGTAGCGTTTACTTTGTAGCGTTTCAGCAAACGCTATCATAGCTAATTATGACAGAGATTTCAAACCACTACTCTAAGTATTCAACCGTTGCTATAATTTTTGCTAAGAAAAATGGTTAATTACATATGTTAGTGCTTTTGCAACCATTACAAAAAACAGGTACAATTTGCGACGGATGAATTCCGTTGCAAAAGGGAATATTCCGTCGTAGGAAGACATTTACGACGACATATTCCGTCGTCATCAATGACGTCGCAAAACCGATAATTTACGACGGATCCGTCGCAAACAAAGATATATTACGACGGATTGACTTTTTCCGTCGCAAAACATGATTTTTAAAATTTATTTTACATTGCGACGGATTCCGTCGCAGAAATAAATAAATTATCATTAAATTAATTTCTTAATATGATTAAATAAATTAATAATAATTATATTTGATTGCGACGGATTCTGTCGCAAACTTGATTTTTATATTGCAACGGATTCCGTCGCAGAAATAATTAAATTACCATTAAATTAATTTCTTAATATAATAAAATAATTAAATAATTAAATAATAATTATATTTTATTACGACGGAATCCATCGTAAATTTAATTTAGTTCTGCAACGGATTCCGTCGCAAAATATAAATATAAATATTTTACATTAATTACTTTTTGCGACGAAATCCGTCGCAGAATGTGAATTTTTTTAAAAAAAAATAAATAATAATTATTGAAATTTACTGAACTATCTGTTTAAAATTACAATGTCACGAATAATTACTCCAAAAAACAAACCAAAATCGTATAGAATAGAAAAATACATTTCAAATTTACATTATATTATTACATTACAAATGTACATATGTCAATGTCCGATTAACCCAGGATGTCATTGCTCCGGAGGACAGGAATCATCGTCTGGACCCGGAGGGAACCTCGGCGTATCAGCGCCAGCCTCTGCCTGACAGGTGGAATTGGGATCAGCGCGCATCTACTTCATCAAAAAGGCAATCTGAGCCTGCATCCGTTCCATGGCCTGCTACTGGGTAAGAACCTGTTGCTGCAACGTCTGTACCTCCTGAGATACTCCTGAGTCACGAGCAGACTGTGACGATGACATGGAGATTGCAGACATCTGGTTCTTCGGGTAGAACTGAGTGGCAGCTGACCCAATACCATAAACTCTTCCCTTCTGTGGCCTTACGACCTCGATATAGGTCTGAAAAGCGGCTGCCGCAAACTGCTGCTGGGAGGCCTCTGGATCCATAGACGAATCCGCCCGTGACTTCGGAAGTTGTGCGAATCGCTCCAAAAACGAATCCTGCGAATTTGATGTTAACGAGTTAGAAAAGAAAGAAATGAACATAATAAAAAGGTAACAATTAGTGAAATAAATGGTTTGAAAATTCTTACCCGAAAATGGGTAGCCGTTTCGTCGGCCATGGGAATGTCAATTAGTGACTTCCCCGCTAATATAACCCCCACAATGCTCGGAGTACCCGTCTTCTTATGGGTCTCCACGAATAACTCGAACTCCGTCGCCTTTCTCTTCAAAGCAAGCTCCTGAAAAATATTTCAAATAATAAATACTTAAATATTTCAAGCCGTCTCAAAGTTACTAATGGCTAATTAAAACTGTCGTAAAGTCACCGATGGTAAAATCTATCCGTCGGTAATATACATTTCTGACGACTTTTTATGCTGTCGTCGGAAAAATTTCCGACAACTCATATTTTTCTGTTAAAAAATACAATTTATTGTTGTAGTGTTGCTTACCATCTTCTTGACGACACTGATAGTTGGCACCGATCCTTGTGTGTGCTTCGCCTCTTCTTTGCTTCTATTTTCCTATGCTCCTAAGCACGATGTAATCGGGTCATAAACTCATTTGACTTCCAAAGTGCCTTCAGAGCGGCCTTGATCTCATCACTGATCCACAGAACCTTCTTTCCTTTAACAAACGCCTCCTTCACCTTGTGCACATTGTCCCTCAGCCGGTCGATCATCTTTGCCTTCCAACCAACCATCACCAACGGAGTGTGCTCGGGCTTCCAATGGTATAATTCCTGCAAAAAGAAAATTGAAAAAAATAAATGTTGAGGCCACAATTATAATAAATACATAAAAACTAAAAGGAGTATATGCAAATTTTATAATTGAATCTTACCTTGAAGAATCCCCACATCTTATCCTTCGCCCATTGAGGAATATCCCTCCAACTAGTCTAGATGCCCAAATAACAACGGTAATACCCCAAAATTTCATAAATCAAAAATACATAGAGTCCGTATAAAATTTTGTATAACGTATATGTAAAGTACGTATTAAGTGCACGCGCGAATATTATAATGAACAAGAGATGTTATAATCGCACGAATAAATATTATGAACTAATAACGTTATAACGTGTGAATAAAGGTAACAAATAGGCAGCGTAATAACGTTATAACATAACGAGTGACACTATAGCGCACAAATACATATAACGAATGTATAACGTTATAACGCGTGACTAAAGGTACCGAATAAGTAACGTTAGGAATATTGCGCATTAGGGTTAACCATTTTAATCCTAGAAAATTTGAATTATTAAATGGGATACACTATTAATATTTTTGGGATAATTAAATCGACACGTATTAATTATCGTGAGATCAATATCACGAAAGTGAAATAAATAACAGTATGACAAAAACTAAGGGATTCTTTTTCCTCTCCCTAGTCCTTTTATTTTCTGTCTACATTGTCATTCCCTGCACGCAAATGTTGCATCGTTGCACGATGCAAGTACCCTAAATTTTTCATCTTTTCTGTTCCTGCATGTCCTTTTTCCCCAAAATGATTTCGCTCTCTTTCCCCTCATCATTTTAAAAAGACCCTGATCATTCACACTCACATTGCATACACTTACTCTCCCGCATTGTTCCCTTCACTCACCCGTCTTCTTCCTCTCGCCATAACCACCACCACTAAACATCAAACTCAACACCTCCACCATCACACTTCATCTTCATCTCCATCACTTCCCCTTTGTGTGCGCCACCAACAACGCCAAACACCAAATGCCACAACCGCCAACCACCATCATTAACCCATGTCATCCTCTCCCTCCCTCTCTCTCTCTCTCTCTCTCCCCATGAAACCTGCATGCCACCATCGTCGGAGAGCTTCGCCAGAGCCGTGAAGATCACCGATGACCTTCTCTAACGAAGCTAACAACCACATACCACAAACACGCACAGATCGCCAGCTACCACCAACGGCCCGCCATTGCCAACCACCAAAATTCATCCGTCGACGTCCCTAACACCAACGACACCATCTTCGTCTCCCTAGCTCGCCACCAGCCTCCCCCAACATTTTCCCTATTGCAAATAGCAGCCTGCGAAGCCCCCCTCTCCGTTCACGAAACCACCATGGCGACAACACCCAACAACGCTGTCAAACACCATCTCACCATCATCTGATCATCTACGTCATCATCGGATTAGTCCTAAACCAGCCACGATGACAACAGCTGCCGAACAACCCCTCGCACAACTCCCTCTCTTCCTTAGCTAGCCGCCTTCACCAAGGCTTTGCGGGCAATGTTTTCGGCCACCAGTGGGGATGACGGTGAGCCCAAGGAGGTGACCAGCAGGTTTGACAGCGGGTGTGGCGTTTGGTATCAAGGGTTGTAGCTGATCAAGCTTGAAACACCTCACCGAAGTTTCTCCGCTGAAACCAATGTCTGCGGCAGCTTTTTTGATGACCCGAGGTAGTGGCAGTAGCTCATAGAAGTGACGGAGAGGAGCAGCAAGTGTGGTCTTGGGTGTAAGGATTTCCTAGGGTTTCTTGAACTCTAAGGCAAACGAGGGTTATACATGCTTCAAAGATAACATAGCCTCTCTCGATCCGTCTTGTGCTTAATATTTCATCAATATGATGTGTTATGATGATTATGATGAGAAGTGTATCACCAGGAGAACGATGATATACTTGTTTGCTTGGTTGAAGTGTTTAGACAATAACGAAACTAGGGTATTGATAATACATGGATGGGTGCATACACTAGGCTATGTGACATTATTTTAATGCTAATCATGATCCTAAAATGTCATGGGTGCATTCTGTTATGCGTATACTTAACGTGGTAAAACGATGAATTATATGGAACTAGGATTTTGTACGAAACTAGGGTTTTGATAATATATGCATTGGTGCATGTATTAGGTTATGGAACTCTATTTTAATAATAATCATAATCCCAAAATGCCATGGGTGTATTTCATTACACATACGTATGATTGGTGTGGCGATACGATGAATTATACGAAACTAGGGTTTTGACAACATATGCATGGTTGCATGCATTAGGTTATGGAACTCCATTTTAATACTAATCATGATCCCAAAATGCTATGGGTGACTTTCGTTACATATACGTATGCCTGGTGTGGTGATATGATGAATTTTACTTAACCACGAGGTTTACATACTAAAAGGGTACTAAATATATCATGCGGGGATCGGATTATAATTACAAGCCTTGACATTAGGAACGAGATCGGGGATGATTATTTTACATGTTTGATATGTGATATGGGGTATTAGGTTGAAATGGATTAGAATACGCATCACTATAACATATATACCATCACGGGAAATAAATGAAAATGACCCCTAAATGCCTAAATAAAAAAAGGACACAAGGACGTATGGTTTGGTTTCATTATCTTAGTGATACGAACTAACAAAATGAGTAAAATAATATATATGTGTCCTTGAGTTGTGAAGATCGAGCATTATACGTCCCTTCTTGGATCCGTTGGATAGTTGGTCGTTTTTCTTGAAATATTATGAAGGTTGACTATGACGTCCCTTCCTGGGTCTGACGTGATTATTTTTGCATCCTTTGAAATTGTCATGAAGAAGGTTGAGCTTAGTGCCCCTTCTTTAATCCATTGGGATCATCTGTTGTTTCCTTGAATAGCCTTAGTGGTTGTAAAAGCATTAATCTTTGAGTTATCATCAAGGGTGAGGAACTAATTAGGGAGCGATTCACATCCCCCATCCTCCTTGCATGTATACAACTGCTTTGATGCCGTCATGGCAGGGCCACTGATTACTCTCTGTAAAGAGGCCTTCTCATCTCAATGTAGGCCTTCAGTGTCTCATTGAAAGCGCACGATATGTGATTGCGACACACGAAATATATAGGTGCGGATCGAATAGAATGAAACTATGATCTATGATGTAGCCCGACTGACGATTGATGTACTATCTTCGTATTTTGAGCCTATCATGTCTTTGAAGTTGCCTTTCCAGTCGAGTCATGGATTCTGATAATGTAAAGACCCAAAAAATTTGAGATAATTAATTTTCTAGATTATTAACAAAAATAGTATATTATTGATCGTCATAATTTATTTGACTGGGTTATAAAATTTATTTGTCAAAATCACGACAAAAATATACTAAATACGGGTGAAATTAAAGTGTCACACAAATATAAGGGATTATGATCCCTTAATACTACCTTCATCTGACATTTGCCTAACTTCTCCATTAGTATTTCTCCACTTTCTCCACTTCTTGCACTTTGTCTAACACACTACACCAACACAAACATCTTCTCCTCTTCACCTATCGCCTTTGTCATTTTAATCACAATCATTTCATCTCTTCTTCTCTCCTCATCATCAATTCGAATCAAGGAGACAAGCAAGGTGAAGAGGAGATGACATCCACGGAGAGGAGCAAGACGACGAGGAACTGATTTTAACATACAACACTTCACAAGACATCCGTCCGCGTGGTAAGTAAGGGTGAGCTTCTTGAAGATTAGAAATTTCATGGGATATTATAGAATCTGAGATAAATTTTTATATTAATATATTAAAGATTCATATGTCTCGTTTCTAATGAAGTTGATAGATCATAATTTGGAGTTGTGAATCTCAAGATATAAATCAAAACGTGCGTATATGTCAATCTGTAAAAACTGGTTACAGAACTGATTTAGTGGCTTAATCCAGAATTACACAAAAAGAGTTAGAAAATGAGCCTTATATCAAAGCTAATTAGTGAAGAAAGGTCAAACTGTTTGAACTAGTAGAAAATATAAGTGACTTGGTGGTGACATTCTTTCATCGACCTTTTGGTATGAGGGTACCTCACTGTAAGAGACCCTGGGCTCCGGTTTGGCTGATCTCCTTTCACGGATGTCCCTTTTGCTAAAGCTGAATAAAGCTTACTTATGAAATTGAATATGTCTCATCAATCGCATAATTATAACAATGAGGGTATCTATTGTCTGTTGTCTTTGTATGATTGACATGATGGTAAGTATAACAAAGTCTTGAGTGAACTACTGAGTGTAGCAGTGCGTGAGACTTGGATTAGGGGCCTGTCGTGTCACAGTGTCATTGTCTCAGTTTGTTTGATATGGAGGTCTTGACTATCATTACCATAAAGGATATGACGGTAATAAATGACGTCGAGAATTTCTAGATAGTCAATGGATGCACGGTTTCGAGCATTTGCTACATGCTGTTAAGTGTGCTTATATGACTAGGGTGAATCATTGGTATGCTTGTGATGATAATTATGAATATCAGATTGGCATGATAATTCCAGAGTACTGGAACAAAGGATCTAAGTGATCATTTCTCTTTTCTTTTATTACCTTCTTCACTCGTGTAACCCCTGGTCAGGGGGCCGACACGTTATTGAGCTCCTATAGCTTACGGATACTATTTTTTTGTGTCTTTCTTCTTCTCTTTGATACAGGAGTAAGACTTGAAGGAGAAGTGTGGCCTAGGATTTGATTCTAGATATATCTTTTTGCGTGAAAGGTATTCTGATCTTAGAAGGAGATGTAAATTTCGTTGCAAAGGTGATATTCTGATATATGATTGAGTGCATCAAACGTTTCTAAACTAAAGATGTATAAGTGACTTATCTTAATTCTTATGACAGAGCCAGGAAATATAGTTTTTGCCTAGCTGGGACATTGAGTCCAACAGCAGTGTTGTCATATGTATCATTAATAAGTAATGGAAAGTTGGGACATTACAGATAATAAAAAGAAAAAGACCTAAAAGATATGAAGACGTATAAATAAAAGTACTTGTTTGATATGGCGTTCATATTTTTTACAAGTTATGAAAATGTTTTAGTGGAACTCACCGATTCGTCATAGTCGGGGGAGTGCCGTGCAAATGAAATTCATATACTCTAGGTTACTAAGTTTTATACTAACGTGTTATGTATTCCGTTTGCAGGCAATCAATAAGTTGATGACAGTGTCCAATAGAGTGAGGATTGCATACATATAGCTACCTCACGTACTTTTGCGAATAATATATCATAAACCTATCTTTGGCTCAATAAAGCATCAGGACAAATAAAACGCAAGAACTTCTAATAATTTGATCAGTGTACCTTGTATCTAAGCAAGTATTCCGAACTTGTATCTTATGAAATAAAGTTGAACTACTTAGAAATGATCCAATTATGATGTACAGGTGATTCCTTGACTCTCTATACCTCTAAATCCGTCTAGGTTATTTGACCTTGTCACGGATTGCATCCGTGATAGGATAATGTCCACGCGTCATCAAGACGTGGAAGTGGGGGCGTTACAACAACTCTCGAAAGACTCTGCGACATGTGTAACAACAGAGAGATCATCAAACCTGAAAATGATTTGAGATAATTATTTTTTAAAAAAAGGGAACATATGAAGATTGATATGAATTAACAAAAAAATATGCATATCAAAGACCAGCGGGGTCCAATGTAAGCCGCAAACGTCCACCATCAGCATACCACTCATCATACTCAGCTACTAAAGGAGATGATAAGCTATAAGGAGAAGGCACTGGTGATAAAGTTAATGGTCGAAGAACTGATAATGGTGATGCAGATCATCGGCATGAAGGTATTAGTGACGCAGACAATCCACGTGGAATCCCTGGTGAAGCAGACATGGGGCTCCCCTATGCGTATGGTCGCACGATCGTGAGGAACCCACCAATAAGTAGGAATAGGCCGACAGTTTGGTGGACGATGGGACTACGATGGTGGATAACGGTGGTGCACGGCTTGGTGGACGACGGGACGTGGTGGTTGGAGTGGGTGAAGTGGGAGGACAAGAGGAGGTGCGGAGCGGTCGAGGGAAGGTGGGGTGAGGTGGGAGGCGATGGTAGACGGGGATAAGTCGTACTACTTGATCTCGCTGCCGCTGAGGATGGGGATCCTGACGTCAACACTGAAGTACTTCGCCAGCTCTCATGTCCCCTGATATGTGCTCTTCGCGATTGGATACACCTGGTTCCGTTTGCTCTCATCATCATCCTTGTCCCCGCTTATATTGAACGGTTCTATGACATCAGATATTCTTCAATCATTGCTTTTTTCCCCCTATTTATGATATGTTCCTCTGGGTTCTGATTGTGGTGGTGATGTTTGGTGAGGTGACGATTGAGATTGTACCGTGGTTTTGAGAGTTCTGGTTGAAGCTAATAGGTATATTATGGTTCTGAAACTGAGGTTTGTGGAAATAGAGAGTGTTATCAGGTGATTTTGGGTTTTGTGGTGTTGATTAGGATTTGGGTGGTGCGATGATGGCGGCAACCATAGCGGGAAGTAGGGGTGGTCCACTTTTGAGGCAGGCGGTTAATCATTAAGGATGTAAAAATAATGGATGAATATGGTTAGATGATGACATATATCATTTACTCATATTTAAATATCAAAATGTAAATGAAATTAAAATTGAGTATCTATATGTTTTGAAATATTTTGAGTAATATATTATGAATGGAACTTGTCTTAGATATATTAATGTAATTAACCAGTTGCAGATGTAGAAAACTAAAAAAAACCAACTAGTTCAAATCAATTTGTAATAGCTAGTATTTATGTGAAAGTTTTATATTATGTTATCATCTCTCGCGTGAAAATTATTGTGGTCCACCCCAGCGTGCTTTGAAATATTGGTGTTGGGAAAAGAGCTTTTGATGCTTTGAATCTTTTTTGAAAAAATACAACGGATTTGGGAAGTTGAAAAGACATTTTTGGTTTGCATATTGATAAATAAGTGCCATTGTTTTTTTACGTCCATTTTTTTTTTTTCATAACGTCAAAGAAGAAATCGCTTTCTCAGGAAGTAAGTTTACTATTTCTAAAAAAATCGCTTCCTGAGGAGGCGATTTCCAACCAACAAAAATCGCAAATAACTTGAAATCAGTTTTTCTTGCGTTTACCTTGTATAATATTTCTTAATCAAGTTGTAACTTTTTTCTGTTGTTGTCTAAGTTCTGTATTAATTTTCATAAAAATATTTCCAAAATAAAAATTTAGCTCTATTTATTGAGGAGAAATCGCCTTCTCAGGAAGCGATTTTTGTTGTTGAGATATTGCTCCTGAGGAAGCGATTTCTCCAGAAATAGTAAACTCGTTTTTTGGGGAAGCAATTTTCTCCTTGACGTTGATGAAAAAAATTTGGACGTCAAATAGGACACATCTTGATTAATTAAGATTAGACTTTTAAATAATCATAACATAAAATAAGAATTTGCATTTTACATGTCCCCCGTCACATACGACCAACTATTGCTCATCATTTTTTTTCACTTACCCTTGCCCACTCACAATACAGAATCTTCAACATCTACAACTTAATACTAATAAATCCCTATATTTTTTATTCTATAACTCAAATAAAAGAATTAAATACATATTATTAAAGTAAAGAATAAATGCTACAAAATGAGAAGAATGTTGAATATATAATATTATCATTTAATATTATTAGTTAAAAAAACTTATTTTAATATTTATCTTGTATAAAAACTAATATTTTAATTAATATTATTAATTAAATAATCATTTGTCTTTTCCTCATGTCCTGTTCTTTTTCAAACGAAAGCAAAAGCATGCCTATGAAGATTTGCTAGAGATATGGACGGATTTGCTGCTTTGATTTTGTTCAAGGATTGTATTCACATGAAAATCGAGAGCCTATAAATAGACATAGATAGAGATCTTCAATAACATCACACAACACAACACTCTTCTTAATCCAAATTTCTAAAACAAAATGGATAACTTCTTTGTGTGATTTACTGATAGTTGATCGGTTGAGGAAGAGATACCTCATATAAGGAATATCCCTCAGAATTTTCGTGATTATACTCCAGAATTTACTACAGACCAGGTTAGTTATGTCAAGATTTATGTGTATTGTTATCGTCTAATGATTTTATACTTAATATGTATTCATTGTATTATAGATTTTCAATGTAGAGATGAAATCCTAGATTGGGCACGGCGGGTCGGTCTCGAAAATGATATTGTGGTTGTTATCAAGAACTCTTGAAATACGAGAGGGGACAAATTACCTTTTTGTATTTTTGGCAGTGAAAGAAGAGGAAAATATAGACCACTAAAATATCTGGCTGAAGGTCAATACTTGAAGAGAAATACGAAAACTAAAAAATGTGATTGTCCATTTGAGCTTCGGGGTGTGCCACAACCTCCAAGTAGTGTTATGTGGGGCATGAAGGTTGTTTGCGATTTCCATAACCATGAGTCGGCATCACATTTTGAAGGTCATGAATATCCTTATAGGCTAAAACCACAAGAGAAACAATTAGTGTTAGAGTTGGCCAATAGCACTACACCTCGTGAAATTTCGAGTATTTTTAAAGAAAAAGACCCTACAAACACCACTGGTCGAAAAACCATATACAACGCAATTTATTCAAACAAAAAGACCGAACTAGAGGGTCTAAATGCCACTCAATATGTTTTACATCAACAAATAAAAAATAAATATCTCCATCACTACAAAAATTCTTCGTTTTAGCTACAGAAAAATTCCGTCGCTAAAACGAAAACATCCGTCGCTATTGTATTTTAGCGACGGATTAGCGACGGAAACAGTCCGTCGCTAAAAACCTCATCGCTAAATTATGTTTTTAGCGACGGATCCGTCTCTAAAACATAATTTAGCGA
>JAOVYX010021847.1:0-15273 GCA_035668315.1 Drosera spatulata | reverse complement strand
TGAATACATGACGACAAAACAAAACCGACCTACACCTACTAATACTACAACAAGTAGATCAAAAAAGGAAGAGAAATGAGATGATGATAGATCAAAGCAAGCTACATGATAAGACGAGGAAGAGGAAGATGAGATGGGTTTCAATTCAATTCAATGTAAAAGGTGGGGGGAAAAACAACTTTTGGGTGAAAAGAACGAACATCTACACCGGAGTCGTCGTCATCATCAATAGCTTCTTCTTCAATCTCTCATGTAGAATCTAATCTAATCTATGAATCTACATGTGACTGACTCAACTATGAATCAAAATCATTTTTTCCTATTTGGGTTTCTGTTTGTTGGTGAAAATGAGAGATGGGTTGATCTCATTCACGGAAAACTGGTCCTCTTTGAGTAGGGAAGAGAGAGAGTGAATGGGAAAAGGGAAGTGTTTTTGTTGTTGATGCTGTTGTTGTATGAGATGGGAACAAATATCTGGAAAAGACCAAGAAATCATTGTTAGTTTGATGAGGAAGGGGAAACAGGTGAAAGTGAAACTAAGGGGAATTGGACTTTTTTTTTTTCCTGTGGTGTGACATGATGCAGAGTTCCGCGAGAAGCAGAGTTACTGTGTTTGAAGTACAGTAGTTATTATTGTGAAAGAGATGAAAGATGATCATGTGTTGGTAGATTTGGACTTGGTGGGGTAAAAAATACTACTCCCCTGTGATCGGGGGATTAATCCTCGCAGTTAATTGACTATAGCAATTAATCCCTCCGTCCTTAAAAAATTATAATATTTTATTTTTGAATGTATGTCGATATAAAATTTGACATAATCAATTTGGGTTGATATAATGATGTTCGATTCAATCTTCTTCTTAAAGGTTTTGGGTTCAAATCCCCTGGATTCGAATCCCACTATCCACAAAATCCAGGTGCTGGTGAGAGGCGTACTTACGTACTTCAACCTGATACGTATTGTAAACTTTTTGAGACGGAGGGAATATTTCTTCCATCTAAAAAAATTATTCCTTTCATTCTATAAAAGATATAATATATATGTATTTTATATTATTATATATATATAAATATAAGTCTTCTTTTCATATCAAATCATGTCTGATCGTCCCGCAAATATATTAGGTTAAAATACGTAACTTACCCACAATAATTTTATAAAAAAATACGTTTGATCGTCGTTATACGCGTATCAAATTTTACATCGATACGCGTGTAAATTCAAAGCGTTGCATCCTTTCCGGGACAGAGGGAGTATAATTTTTTGATCAGATATATATGACGATTGAAGTTTTCACCGGTATTACGGAAAGATTAAACGTTATTTTTTGAGAAAATGTCGTGAAATATTAATGATAGTAAACGTTATGTACTATATCTATGGGTTAATAAAAAATTTAATTCGTGTCGTTTAGATGAATAACAAAACTCCTCAAATTATGTATTGAATAATACAAAGAGAGTGAAACGTTACAATAATAATTGAGGTAATAACAACTTGTAACGTAAGTAATTTTCTTCCGCCGGTTCTACTTTAACCACCGACTGATTAATATAGGTTTATGGTACCACTTTCTCTTAAGGTGGAACCAAAGTTTTGGCGTTAATTAGAGCCAATCCTTCTCGATATGAATAATCATGTTACAGCCGTAAAAAAGTTTAAATGCATATGTAAACTTTGTTCTGTTTTTTCCAACAAACATTGAAAGCGTAACTTTTCTTAACATCGAAGGTAAGTACGTCACGTATATTTATACGGAGGTTTCGGCCGTGGATTAACGTATGTGACAATCACCCAACCGTTGTGCTTTGCTTTTTATAAGCGAACAGCTGCAAAAGTTAAAAAAGGAACAATAGCACGACCTTCACCTTTTCACAGTCTCCTCTCTTAAACTTTTCATCACACCCTCTTTTTGATTTCTTTTTCAAGGCTAACTTTTCATTATTTAATGTCCTCACTTTCTTACATTTGCACGATTGTATTATTAGAAGAATTTTAAAATTAAATTAATATAATGAACATGCTCAATTTAATACAGTACTCCACATTAATTCAAAGTACAGTAGATCAGAATCGTGACAAAGACTTGATAGTTGCTCGCAAGCGTCCAATTGATTCGATATAGCCCATCCCACATCTTATTATATTCGATTGTACAAGTATTAAATACTCCAGATCAAATACATTTAGTTCTGTGCTTTTATTTATTTTGATATATTAGCTTTATTTATCTATAAAAAAATCATTGATGCTGTAACAACAATCACGTTGATTGTTTCAAATTATATCACTTTTTGTAAACTGTATCTTTTTTTATAATGAATTATACTTTAAAAGATAAAAAATAATACAGTTCATAATAAAATAAAAAATCCAATTTACAACAATCATGTTGAATACTGCTGTTATACCAAAACCACACCCTTTAGATATATGACTGACCAAAGTATATATGAGTTTTTTGCTCTTCCAAATCTATTCATGTAAGATAGGTATTTTGATATTGCTGATTGGGGAGATAAGGTGATCACGTGGTTGATGGTGAAAAGTACAGGACTTATGACGATCGAACTATTATGATCGACTGAAACGCTTGACCACCTAAACGCTTGACGATTGACACAGGTTTAAGTTTAATTATGAAAAGACATATATTCATCAAAATCAAACGATATCTGTAGCCGTAAAGAGTTGACACCGTTGTAACCAGATATCTATATAGGCAGCATGCATGCATGAATCGTGATGTAAAACAAGTTACACCTATAAGTTACAACTGCAGGCTTTTTCAATTCAAGTACAATATATTAGTAGTACCAACAATGTAGAGCATTGAACAGGCAAACACTGTAGCGTACTAAATCACATACTTATAGAATATACTAAAGTTAGGGAAAAAGCTGCTCCTTGATTAGGTGAAGACAAAGGCAAGTTTAGGTTACATTAACAAGCAAATAAAGGTAATAAACAAATTAGACAGGACAAGGAATAAAGTACATCTTAATGCTCTATCTCCTCCTTTGATCTATTGAACGAAATGAAATATGTACGACAAGACCAAATGATGGATATATATGGTATACGATGGATAGATCAAATACATTCATAAAACTCAAATTCAACTAAATTCATGATGTTTTTTCATTTTCATTTTATTCTTATTTTTTTTTTTTTTTTTTTTTTTTTGCTTTTTTGATTTTATAGGTGGCTACTTGCAATCAAAGCAACTAGACTTTTCTAGCACTTTATCATGCATCCGAGTACTCCTTTGAATATGAAAGCACGCAAGTGGAGTAATATAATTTGGCAAAGAGAAAGCATCACTTCCACCCAAAAGATGAACATTGCTTTTTAACCTTTCACAAAGTACAAATTTTCCCACAATGGAAGAAGATCATGAGATTAGCTTTGATCGAAAATCCCAAAAACGTATCAAATTAAATAAATACCAATCGGAGCCTTGAAATTAACAAATGTGATAAAAAAAAAAAACATCAACGATCACATACTCAAGGTGATGATTAATAAAGATTAATCGTCGGTATTATATTACACAATGTCATTATGTCAAGGTCAGAGTTCGTTCTATATAACTGGTTTGAAAAGAACAGATATTCTATAGTGAAAAGCCTTATTGTTAGGGGAAAATGGCTTTGAGTCGTTACTTTCCTCGAGCCACTTAGGGTCAAAAGGTGAAACCATAAGAATAAACGAAGAAAACTCATCTACATGAGACCAAAGAGTTAAAAAATTTTACCTTCCTCGCCACAAACATTGATCTGATTAATTAATATTAAGATCATTCATAACATTTTTATTTATTTATATCCCTAACATAAAATACTAGGGTGTTTCTTTTTGAGATTTAAGGACTTCATTTTTAACCTACACGCCTATGGTTTTCCCTATATTTCTCTATCCTGGGAAAAAAATTCATGCTTTCCCATCCCTTTCCCTTTCCTTTCGAAAACGCACAGCAGAGTCTCTTCACCATGAAGAAAAGGAAATTCAAACATAAGAAATTGTTCAAAATTATCTGCAATTGATACAGTCGAAGATCGAAGAGTGATAAATCGAAGTTAAGTCTCATGAATTTCGAATCAAATTCACAAAAAATTGCATTTCACGACGTTCCTGGACTTCAGTCGGAGGGGACCTCAATGACAAATGAGTAAAACAAATCGAAACATTTATATCGAATTTATGCAATACAACAGTATTTTTTAAAATATATTTTTTTATATTCAATATTAGTCTTACTTTATAGATATTAATGTGTAAATTTCAAATATATATTATTTTTAATATTTGATAAATATATATATATATATTAAAAATTATAAATGATTTTAAATATTATTTTATAAAGAATAAATTGGAAAAAATAAAATAAAAGGGGAGTGGGGCCCATTAGGGGTGAGTTTGCGGGGGTGATTTGAGGATTGTCTTTTTGATTCTCTAAGTGTAAAGAATCCAGAGATATATCGAGAATCATATGGGGAACACGATAAGGATGAGGATTCCATTGCACCGGCAATTTTTCATCATGTTCCCTAAATTAAAGGGTGGGGAACGGGATACCAAATCCGTTAAGAATGCTCTAATAGGCTCAAAATTTCTCCAACTGTAATTAATACTCCTTTGGTCCCACTGGAGACTTAGATGCGTACATCCCTTACAATTTATTATAGTGTGATGGGCGAAGGTAAAAAAATAATCATAATTAATAAAAAAAATTAATGATGGTGACTAATTAAAAATCAAGATAATTTAATAATTTATAGTACACGCGACAATTTATTGGTCACTTCTCACTGTAATAATTTATAGTGCACGCAACAACGTGCCCTTGAAACTTAGAAACTATTGTTGTTAAACATGATGAAAAGGTAACATATATTTTAATCTCCACTACGTTTAACTTTATAGAAAGGACCAATCATCAAACTCATACTCAACTAATCAGTGGGAAACTAAACAAAAATTGGATACTGTAACAAAAAAAAGTTTCCAAAAAGAATGTCTCAATCCTTTCGGGAGCATCATGTCAAATGACTTTAAAGAAAGGACAAGCGCATGCTCAAAACATTGATATCTATGGTCATCACTAGCAATTTTTTTTAAAAAAAAAATAACAGTAGAAGTTATTCATGATAATATCAATAGACAAAAATAAATTTCAATTATTTATTTATTTTTGTTTATTGTTTTGAATTTCGAAAACAATAGGATTTTATGTATTATTGTTGTCCATTAATAGTTTTTGCTGTTACTCCTTTTATCGAATTTAAGAAGTATGCATGATTAGTTCCCAACTTCAATGTTCATATATGTCCGTATGATATGTATGAGGCCCATGTGTCACCATACCTCTTAAAAAAAAGTATGTACATGTGAAATGACTCTTAACTTATATACATCGATGAGAAAGAAAAACATTCACGATCTCACTTAATTTACATGTCGTTGCATGTTATTAATTAGTATAGGATTTGTCTGATATCGTTTTTGTTTTTTTGTCTTGTTTTTTTTCATTGTATTTATTGATAAAACAAAACCGTTTGTTTCCGATTTCTCTTTTGAAAATTAAAAATAAAATTATTTATATTTTTAATTTTTATTTCATCAAAATACAACCTTCAAGTGTTTTTTTATAAAATAAATTGGATTCCCTGCCGTGTTGTCCCAGGACAATACACGATCAACTGATGGGAAAGACAACACAAGAAACTGTAGTTTTTTTCTTCTTTTTCTTTTCTTTTGTGTTTTGGATGGTTAGGATGCACATGGCGCACCCTTGCTGTACCATACATGATACAGCAGGGATTCGTGCCCTTTACAAAAAAAAAAAATTATTTTACCCATTCATCTTAAATTATAAACAATATTTTAAATATTATGTTTATTGAGTTGAATTTTAATTCGTATCGCGGGATGATCAGATATTATTTTTTGAAAAATTATCATCAAATATTAATAATAATTTAAGATATATATATCAATCCGGCGCTAGTGGCATAATTTTCTTGCGTCATTAAGACGACAAACGAACCTTATTAAAATCGTTTTGAATAGTAAATTGATTGATAATGTTGCTTATAATATGAGACGGAATGAATATTTAATAAAATGATTATACATTTACTTATTGATTTTATATTTATATTATTCATTTTGGTTTTCATAATTTTAAACAACAATACTAAACAATCTCTTGAACTTTTGGATTATTTCCCTCTTCGTTCCATAAAGATTGCATCATTTGGTTATGTAGACGAAAAAGTTTTTAGAGCCACAAATCGTCCGCGGGACGAGTGAACAACATTTCATCAAATTTATCGTGAAAAATTAAATATAGTTTAACTTACATACTATAATCGTGGATAATAAAATTTTCAAAATATATCATTTAATATAAAAAAACAATATTTTAAAATACATATTGAATAATATAATTACCCCCTCCGTCACATATTAAATGGAATACTCCCAATCATTATACTATTCAATATGTATTTTGAAGAGTTCCGTTTACAGTTTTAATGATGCAAAGAAAATTATGTCATTACCGTCAGGTTGAAATACATAACTTAAATTATTATTGATTTTTTATGATAATTTTTTCAAAAAATGATGTTTGATCGTCTCGTAACGCGAGTCAAACTTTATCTCAATATATGTGTTTTTCAAATTGTTGTAAATAATTTAGGACAATGAGAGTATTATATATTATTGTAATTTTTATAGGATGAAGAAAGCATAAGACCATTAACATCATATACAATAAACTTTTCTTTCTCCTTTTTATATTCAATACATACCATTTCGCGCATAAAAAATATAATATATTATAATATTAATTATTGTTCATTTTTTCTTATTTTATAATTTTTATATATATTCTAATATACTTTTTTAACATCACATCATCATTTTTTTCATATATACATTTATATTTATATTCTATTTTACTATATTAAATATGAATGATGTAAAAACCTGTGTAAAGTGGGATCAACTACAGAACCTGATTCAGACAAGAATCTAATGCGTTCATCGAGAAGTGTATATAGTACGTCATCTTCGCACATGTGGAGTAGGCATGGCCCGAGGGCCCGACACATGCACGAGGTTCACCACTGCCCAATGATTTGACTGCGTGCTATTGTTTCAGTGTTTGCAAGTTTCGTTGAATGGTCCATATATATATATATATATATATATGGATTTGTCGGGAATATTATAATTTTGAAAAAAATTATAATCCATTAAACTGATACGATAATTAATATATATATATATAATTTTTATTATAAAAATAAACAAAAATAATAATGGGATGAGTTGATGTGATATAAAATAATATTTTCTTCGTTCCATTCAAATTGCAACGGTTTGATCCGATACGATAATTTATGTGTGTGTTGAATTAATAAGGAATGATAATTTTATCATTATGAGTGAGAAATAAATGAGTGAGAAAAAAAAAGAGAAATTATAACGCCCCGATTTTTCATTACTTATTAATGATATATATATGACGTCACTGTCGCTGGGCCCAACGCTTCAATTAGGTAAAATCTGTATTCCGTGGCTTAATCATAACAATTAAGATAAGTTCACTTATACATCATTAGTGTAGAAACTTTTATTTTACTACATCTTAACTCAGAGTATCAGCTTTGCGACGGAATTACATCTCTTTCTAAGATCAGAATATTTTTCACACATAAGGTATATCTAGTATCAAATCTTAGGCCATATTTCCCCTTCAAGTTTTGTTTCTGTATCAAAGAGAAGAGAAAAGATATAGAAAAATAGTAATAATGAGTTATAGGAGCTCAATAACGTGTCAACCCCTTTATCAGGGATTACACGAGAGAAGAAAATAAAAAAAATGATCACTTATATCCTTTATTACAACACTCTGGAATTATCATGTCAATATGACATTCACAAGTATCATCACAAATATACCAATCTGATTCATCCTAATCACATAAGTATACTTAACATCGCGATATAACGTTCAAAACCATGCGTCCATCGACACTCCAGACTACGTCATTTACTACCGTCATACCCTTTATGGTAATGACAATCAAAATATTTACTAATGTCATACATAAACTATACTTCATAATCATTCCAATGAATCAAAGTTTATATCATGCAACCTTATCAATAATAACAGTTTATTCGTACAATTTTATATTTTCTACTAGATTAGACATTTTGACCTTTCTTCATTAATCAGTTCATAACTTTTTACATACAATTTCAAATCTGAATTTTTAAACTGTCTGAAAACTATACTTCAAGACCTTTTCATTGATATAAGGCTCGTTTTTTTTCTCTTTGTGTGTAATTTCAGATCAAGTCACAAAGTTAATTATGTAGCCAATTTTTGTAGATTGATATATGCACATGTTTTGATTTATATCTTGAGATTCACAACTTCAAATCATTGATCTATCAACTTCATTAGAAATTATACATGTGAGATTTCAACATATATTAAAATCGAAATTTATCACAGAGACTATGATTTTTCATAAAATTTATAATCATGAAATTTACCTCCACTTACCAAGTTTAACAATGGTGTCAACGAGCTTTAACGGATGATGAATTAGACCGTACGAAGTGTTTGATGATAATATCAAGTCCTTGTTATCTTGCTCCTCTTAATTCGTGATGTCGTGCCGTCTCCATCTTGCTTATCTTCGTGAATCCATGAGAGATTGGTGAGCAGAGGAGAGGAGATGAAGAGCATTGTGATAAAAATGGTATAAGTGACAAAACACAAAATCAAAAACAGAAAGCAAAAACAAACCCCAAATTTTTCAACATGCATTGGGATAGCGGAAGTGGAGATTTAGGCTAAGTGGAGGGAAATAATCATGGTGGGGACTTGAAAATAAATCCCCAAGTATTTATATGACAGGATTTAATTTATTCGTAATTAGTATATTTTTGTCATAATTTTGACAAACAAATTTTATATTTTCGTTGTATGAATTACGCCTTTTAATAATATACTCAATTTGTTAATAATCTAAAAAATAAATCATCTTAAATTTTTTGGATCCTTACAGAAATGATGGTGCCTGGGTTGATGCAATATAAAATAGGGATAGTTTGATATTTTTGTATGAAAACAACTGATAAATAGGAAAAAAATTGTAATTTGAATGGGTGGAACAAAAAAAAATGTTGAATTTGAATGGGATGGATAGAGTAAAAAGTAAGTGTGTTTTGCTATTTTTGTAGGTAAAAAATTTTCAAATATGATAGTGTTATAATTTATTTTGGATATTTTAATTTAATAAGTGTTATAAATTTTTTGGTACGGAGAGAAGAATAGCTTGGTTATAAATAGAGTAACTCTTTTCTCAATCTTGAGGTTTAAGGTTTTATGTTTGAAGGTATAGAAAACGAGCTTGTTATGTAAAAATTGTGGTAAAGAAACGTACATTAAATTATCTTATTGGAATACCTTTTCTATGCCTTATCTACATTTGATGACATCATTCGAGTATGTTTTTTTTTCATATATGTTGACTTATAATAATGAAGGGAGTAGTTAAAACATTTCACACGTACCGAGATATAGCAGAAGCGAGATAACATTAAGTATGCTTGATATATCGATCGGTTCATAATTACCTGATTGGACTCAGTCATAGTATATATGATCGTTGATGATCAATTAACGAGTCGCCTCGTACATTTATAAAGCAAAGTGTTGGGGAGAACTATAGGGATCAAGTAGCTGAATCGCATAACTTCAAAAATGTACAATTGAGGCAGTTGAGCTAAGAAAATGATTAAGCAGTAACATTTTGGATTTTTACATATAATTATCCTAAATCTTATAAATATACAAAAAAAATCACCTCAAATCTTCATATTTAAAAAAACACTATCCAAATCATAAAAAATTTTTAAAAATAGCACTCAAATCATATGATATTTTCAAAATAATTGTTATCGTTAGTAAAATCGTTATCCTGAATAATTTTTTTTTAAAAAAATTTCTCGTCTAATCAATTCATCAACCTAGCTTTTTCATCCCATTACATGAAAACCTATTGTTTTCATATTATTTTTTTCATTTTCGTTCACTTTTTTGTTTCTTAAATCTTCTTTGTCTTATTGACTTTTTCTAATTCGACCACTCAAATGATAATGATCGTTGTTTTGGATATAAAGATGAAGATATTAACTAAAAAATAAAGAAAAAAATAAAAAATTGTTAAAATCAATGGATTTACTAACGACATCGGGTATTATGTAAATTAGATAGTATTTTTATAAATATAAAGATTTGAAGTGATTTTTTTATAAATTTCTAAGATTTTGGATGGATATATGTAAAAATCCCTAACAATTTTAGATTAATTTCTATCAAAAGACTCCAGCAAGCAATGATAAATATTCAACTTTTTATGTTTTTTATGCGAAGTGACGGGTACAATTGTGGTCAATATGACAAATATTTCCCCATGATATACACAGAATATCTAGAAATGAGTCATGATAAATTGATGTTTCATTGAATACAACCTATTCAAAACTTTTTATTTTTAGGTGGATTTATGTTAACGTGTGATGGACTAGCCAACTATTTAAGTTGGACATTTCGAGTAGGGAAATGCAACTTTCATTCATTTATAACAATATGGACCAAATAAAAATAGTTTTGGAAATATATAAAGAATTAATTTGATTGGGACAATTTATCATTGACATTAACCTACAGAAGATCTTCTTTTCATTTTCAACCTTCTATTCACTTGATCATAGTTATTGTACGCACCAATATTTTCAAAGCTTGATAATTGACGAATCGTTTACATAATAGTGGACTCGTAGATTCGGTCTATGCATAGGCAATCCAAAGAAGAAAAAAGGCAATAAAAAGTTGAAATATGCAATGATATTCATTAATTGATTGTGTATGTATAAAGTACAGTATCAATAACTTCAGAAATATTCCAAGTCTATGAATTTAACCATGTATATGATTAGTGACGGTGCTCCATCTAATTTGACTATA
Source organism: Drosera spatulata (assembly GCA_035668315.1). NCBI lineage: Eukaryota > Viridiplantae > Streptophyta > Magnoliopsida > Caryophyllales > Droseraceae > Drosera > Drosera spatulata. The sequence goes on along the minus strand of JAOVYX010021847.1, from coordinate 4,210 downwards.
TATGTGTATATATATACTCGGATTAATTATAATATAGTCTTCCGACATAGTATCAGAACAGCTATATGATTTTTAACTATTTTCATTCTTAGAACGTCTAGAAGAAATTAGCCAAATGTGTTGTATCATCATTCATGATGAGTTGTTAGGGTGATGGCTTTTTTTCACAAATATCTCATGTTCAATTCTTGACTTTACGTTTTGCATTTCTTTTTGTTGTGTTTTGTGGTTAAAAAGTGGATGCATGTTTGTGCTTGTCTAATAAAGTTGCAATAAAAAAAGAAAAAAAGAAAAGAAGTTTCCACCTTCAACCTGTTTTTGCATATCAAATTATCACTTTAGGTGCCCTCGAGTAAAGTTTCCTTTACTTTCACTTTCGTTTTGGTCTTCCATCCAACGATAGCCAAAAAGGCCAAACAACCATAAAGCATGAATTTATCTCCTTTTTGTTTCCAACAAACCTAAAATTTGATTCAGTCCTGCCTCATAATATAAATAATATTTTTTTTATTTAAATCATTATAAAATATAAATAATATATCTTATTTAATAATATTTTCATTAAAAAAAAACAAAACAATCATCATATGTTACATCACACTCCATTATGTTCTTTGACAATTGTTATAATAATCTGATCCACTATCACTCAGATTATATTCTTTTTTTTATCAAATCCCACAAATTCACTTAGATTATAAGTGTGAACAATATTTTATCCATAATATAAGATGAAAGGAATATTAATCGTAATATTACGATCTAAAAACAACTGTTACACAAGTTAGCTTTTTAATCAAGTTTAACATCAAGTTGATTGAACTATTGTGGTTGAAGGAATGGTCCACTGACTTGATTACATGACTTTACCACTTTATTAGAATTAAAAAATAATCCAGCGAAAACCTGAAATTGAAGGAAAGTTAGTCAAAAAAAAAAACAAAAAAAAAAAACAAATGAGAATCTATAGTACATGTGACAATTATAAAGAGCTACACACAAACTTGATAGCCACCTTGCTCCAACGTCGCTGGCACATCCAAATCATTGCACAACTACTTGGCATATACGTAACTAAAAGTATACAGTATTCCTTCTAAAAAAATATCCCATCCTTTCCCTATTATACATTATATTTTTTATTTAAATCATCGTAAAATATAAACAATATATATATATATATATTAATTTTTTTATATTAAAATTATCAAAATAATTCATCATTTAATACAATATATCCATCATCCTCTTCTTTTTTCTCTTTTTTTTTTAAACTCCACTTATATCTCAGTATCGCTAAAAAATTATCATTTTTTCATTAAATCTCACAAAAATTCAACACACACATAAATTCAAATGATGAATCAAACTACTCATTATATTTTGGGACCGAAATGAAGTATACAGTATTTCATACAAAAAGGTCGAATATACTATAATATATTTATGCGAGCAATCAGAATTTTTACTAAATACTCCCATCGTCCCATACAAGAACATGTCATGATCTAAACTTTTGCTCATATCATTGGGCCCAAATAGTGGCATAAAAACAGTCCATTGGGGCCCCCTTTCCGGCCCAATTCAAGCCCAAAAATGTTCTAAATGAACCCTCTTTTTTTCTTCAACCCTCTCCACCGATGTCCTCCGCCGCCGCCGCCGCCGCCGGAGTATCAAAATGGCTAGCGATCTCCGCCGCCATCGCTTCAGGTAACAGTTCTGAGTACCCTTTTGAAAATCACGATAATTAATACACAGAAAGATCAGATTCCTCTTTGTTTTTGAACTTTTATCAGTGGTTGGAGGTATTGTGATGAGGAGGAAATGGAGAGGAATGGAATCGAAGGTACGAGAATTGGAGAGGACGATGAGTTCTTTGTTGGAGAAGGGCAACGCTGAACGACAGGGTCGGATCAGGGCTCAGCAGGTGAGGATGATTTTGCTATTGATGAAGATTAGGGTTTTCATGTTCTTGGTGTTTTTGTGTTGGTTGGATTCCGAGGGTTTCACGAAATAGTCTCTTTGTTGTTGTCAAGCTGTTCACAACAGGGGTAAGACTGCGTTTCATCTCTCGCCCTCACCCTCACCCCTCCCCGGACCCTATCTATGATGGGAACACCTGAGCTGTTGTTAACGTTGTTGTATCTTGTGTTGTTTGATGTCCGAAGAGTCATGGGAGGTAATGAAAAATTTGGTTTTTTATTGTATTGTGTCTTGGATCATTTGGGACCTTGTTGTGACCATTGTGCTTCTTGGTTGTTTTGTGTAGGATTTGAGCGCTGCATTGTTGGGAAAGCGGTCGGACGAGGTTGAGGGAACTTGTTATCCAATGGGTCCTATTGGTATCATCCACTCATGCTTCTCTACAAGGTATTTTGGACATGATCTCTATATAAGCGGTTTTTTCTATGAATTCAGAGCATGTTACCCAATTTGTCTTAGAATCCAAGTTATTTATGTTACCATTTTGAAAAGAGAGCTCTTAATAATTTTGCCACAAGTAGAGTTATGCATGCTAGACCTTACGTAGTAAATGTCATATCTGGCCATCTGGGTACTCTAAGTCAACCCCATGTAATTGGATAAAAGCTTAATTTGTTGTTGTGTGTGAACACTCAGGTTCTTAATCCAAGATAATTACGGAACTTAGCTATATTGAGTACTATCGAGTTTTCAATCTGCGAGGTGCGGACCTCAGCAGCTAGGTATCTTTTGTGTCTGCTGGTAGCTAGGTATCTTTTGTGATGATCTGTATCGCCCTGAATGTATGTTTCTTTCACTGTTGTTCTCAGGAACGGCACACCGAGACAACCTTTGCTTGTTCCTCTTGCTAGAGCGTGCTTGGCCTTTGATGCAAGCAGGGTTCCACCTGCATGCCTCGAAGGCTTAGAAGGTTACTCTCATTGTTGGATCATTTATGTGTTCCACTTGAATACGGATCTAGAGAAGTTGTGGAACGAACCTTCAAGGTCGAAGCTCAAGGCAAAGGTAATTATGTGATCCCGCTGATATATCTGCAACAGTGAACCAAATAAACCATATATTGATTGGTGAGTTCAGTAGGTGAGAGTTCCGAGGTTGAACGGTGAAACAATGGGTGTGTTTGCAACGAGATCTCCCCACCGACCTTGCCCTATTGGGCTCACTGTCCCCAAGGTAAGTACTGATAAGATTAAGCTTTATCACTGGATGGTCTCTCTTTGTTTTGCGGTCTTGAATGTTGCATGCTTGTTGTATTTTAACTTTGTTCCTGCAAATCATGTGTGACAACGTTGCTTCTTTTTTTCTAATGTGGATCACTAGATATGTTAAATATCAAAGTTTTGTGCGTTTATGTGATTGAGATGCGACCTTATTGGTTTATGATTGTTTAGAGAAGGTGGAGGCAGTACATGGAAACATGGTTCTACTTTCTGGCGTAGATTTAGTTGATGGCACGGTGAGTGTATCCTCGAGTTTCTTCTTCAATATCAAGTGATCAACAGATCAAGAGAAGTTCACGCATATGTTTAAGCATTATATCTTCGATTTTGTGAACAGTCGGTCCTGGATATCAAACCCTATCTTCCATACTGCAACAGTATCAAAGAAGCTACTGTGCCGGAATGGGTTATGGTAAGATCTCTATGTTTATTCATTATCATCGAGAAATTATTTTGTGGTATAAAAACTTGCGTTTAATGAAACTTCGCTGCATTGGCTTTGTTGGGGACTATTGGCTACTGAGCTGTGATTAAATCTCTTATGCTGCTTCTGGGTGATTTACGTTTATTGTTGTTTATCATGCAGGCCTATAATCTATTGGCGGTGAACTCCGTTAGCTTCTCTGATGCCTTCTCCTCTACTCTCGCAGACTGTTGGGACTCATTGGTACATCAACGCTCATTGAGTAGTGTTTATATGTCTTTGGTTGAGTACTAGCTATCCATTGTATGCACTCTTTTTTGCATGGTTATGCAAAACCCATGTAGGCATTGCTAAGCATCCCACATCCTATCATTCATTAGAATCTGAATCCTCTCAACTTGTTTATTCGTTTTTGTGATATTAGTCGACTTATGATGTCTGATTCATGTTCAGGAACCCCGGACACTCTATTCGTCTCCTGAAGAGATCCAAACATTGATCAAGCAAGTCCTGTCGTGGGATATTCGATTTTTTTTTTTTTTTTTTTTTTTTTGATGACGAGGGTGTCCGGGCCAGCTCGCGC
>JAOVYX010021846.1:0-44220 GCA_035668315.1 Drosera spatulata | reverse complement strand
TATATATAATTTTGTCTGACGTCGAACCATGTCGAACATGGCCAACGGAAACCATCTATTTTTTAGAAAATGAAAAATAAATTCATAATAATTCAATTCTAAATTCATAATATTCTCAATTTTACTTACAAATTGAAAAAAAAATATAAAATTACCCAAATCTACAGTTTTGGGAAACTAATTCCAAAAATATACACACGTAATCTTATTCCCAAAACATACAATTTCATCACCATAACCTCTCTCTCCTTCCTTCTCGTTTTTCGTTCTTCAAAACACACATTATCATCACCACCACCGCCTCCGACCACCATCATCAATTGTCATCTCCTTCCTCATCGTCGTCAGTCCGATCGTTAAATACTCCGTTCTCTCCCTCCTTGCCGACCGTCTCTTCCCGTCCCTCACCCATTGTCACCGTTACTGGCTCCTCCGCCAACCTCTCTGCGAAGTAAATCTCTACGTCCTTCGTTGTTGTCTGATTCTGATATTTTCTTATAGTGTGGTATAAAGTTCGAAATAATCGAATGTATCCACAGTCTTGAAACAGATTTGTATATGAGATACATATACAATGTTGCATTCGATGTTAGTGATGCTCACACAGTTAGTAGTTGGGTCATTTTTTAGATTTCTTCCACTCATCAAGATTTGGTCAGTTGCTGAAGCTACTATTGTTTTTTTTTTTTTTTTTTTTTGTGTCTGTGTTTTCAACTGGCGCTCTTTGTTTTCAACTGACGCTTTGTGTTTGTTCAGGCGCTCTTTGTTTTTCTTCAGGCACTCTATGTTTTGTTGAAATAGAGTGCTAGTTGAAAACACAAAACGCCTGAAGAAAAACATAGAACGTCTGAATAAAACGCAGAGCGTCTGAAAAAAAAAACAAAAACAGAGCGATGGTGGCCGGATTCCAGCCAGATTAAGACGGCGGTTGGGTGATGGTTGGGGTTAGGGTGGATATGAAAATAGGTTTAAGAATTTAAATGAGATGGATGAATTGTTTGTTTTTGAAATTTATATTACTTGTGTATCTTTTTGGTATATTTAGGTAAAAATCCAAAAAATTAAAAACTAATATCTAATATCTATTTTAATCTAATCGCTAAGATTATGTTATCTTTTATATATACAAAAAACATCCAGATATATTTAGCGAAAATTACAAAAGTTTTTTACATAGGAAAATTTACAACATATCAAAATGAATAAATAGAGCCAAAACAAATTATCTAAATATAATAATATATCCTTTAACAAAGCAATAAAAGCCTAACCTGAAATCATAAAATCATTATAAATATATTATGTTTTATATGTATAGTCATCCAAAATGATTCGTTATTTTATAATTAAATTCAAAATATTTTGAAATTGCTTCGTTCCATAATATATGCAGCACTTGTTTATTTGGAACGGCCCAAATTATATGCAACATAATATATTTAATGTTTTCCATTATCAAGGGCATATGAGTAAAATACACCAAAAAACCACTAGTTCAATGTTGCTATTAATCTTGGACGGAACGAGTATTTGACATCCTCGACTAATGTGCACTATGTTAATGTTTTTTATTATGCATCGTAATCCCAACGAGATACTCCTTCCGTGATGAATTAAATGAAATGATTTGATCCGACACGAGTTTTTAGTGAAGGTTAAATTTGATTAGTATATCATTTTTTTATGATAGTGTAGGTTGATGTCAAAGTATGTAAAATAATGTAAAAGAAGTTAGTGGGATGTATGAGAGAACATAAATTTGATTCCAAATAAGAAAATAAAATAAATATTGTATATATTTTGGGACTATAAAAAAACGTATTTAATATGAGACGAAAGGAGTATCTAATATGATATAATCCCATGCTTATATTAATATGTGAATAAAACGGTGTTACATGGAGTGAAAAATCAAGACCTCGAGTATTGACCATGCGGCAGGTTGCATGATCATACATCCTGAGTTCATGGAGTCCCAGCGCATAGGCTGGGGATTATGCGGCAGTACATACAGTCGTGCCAGAGATGGACTGGAGGCATTGTGCATGGCCCGGGCAAGCTATGCATCAGGCACACAGACCGTGTTTCGGGCTCGTCTATAAGATTAGATTTATTTAAAACCTTCTTTTAAGTGAATCCATAAATATAAACCATGTAGCCTTTCGATTTGATGAGATAACACGATATAATACGATCTATAATCCTATCTTTATATAATGATTTATTATCACGGTTTTTGATAATGTATTATGGGTTTTTTTTCGATATTTGGGTTTTTTATATTAATTCGTATGTGGTTTTGTTAACAATTTTTTCGATCTAATATGATCAATCTTTTCAACGACATGGGTCTTGTGGGTTACGAATCCAATTTCACATCCTTCATGCGCTTGGAGAGTAGTGGCATATTCTTTGGAAGTTGATTTCGAGGAAAGAAGGATTAAATTGCTTTATAGCATTACTAATGAAAAAGGTTTATCCAAGTCACTTGAAAAATATTCATAAGCATTTTTTTATTTTTATTTTTGTGACGAGGGTGTCCGGAACAGTTTGCGCGCACCTCGACTAATTCCCCGGACACTGACAAGGCGCCCCCCACCAAAATCGGGTAAAGCTTTGACCGAAGTTATCGGGCGTGGCCAACATGGATTTTGAGGCTAATGGGATTCAAACCCAAGACCTTCAAGAAGAAGGTTGAGTCGAACACCACTAAACCAACCCAGGTTGATTGTTCATAAGCATTTTTTATTGCCATTTTATACTAAAACAATTTGGGCATTGCCATCTTCAAGACAATAGGTCCAAAACATTTCCCTCACTTTTTTTTTTTTTTTTTGGGGACAAACTATCCTATTCTCATGACTGATCTTGGATATAACAAATTTTACCTTTGATTTATCAATTCCCAATAATTTCTAGAGTCTTGTTAAGGTTAGAGTACTTTAAGAATGATTATAGATATGTGCTCACTGCATAGTTGGACTATTTTGTGAATATTTCAAATTATTTATCATAAAATCAATCCTTTTAAAATCAAATATTCTTTCATTCTCATACAAATTATGATGACACGTATTTCAAAGTGTCTCATTCTTTGTATTTACGATGTCCGAAAATTCTTAAATTAGTTCAGGATTAAAGTTCATAACTTAATCTATCATTAACATATCATGATAATTTTATAAAAAAAATATTTGAATTTATTAAATTAATCTCGAAATAAATATCATCATAAGTTGTGTGGAGCGGACAGAGTATTACACAAATATAAATCACAATTAAGTAAGAACATGTTTACCCCTTTGCCTCCATTTTTTTTCCCTTGTTTTTGCTGTTGACCGATTTTTTGGTATTCCCATGACATTAGCCGGTAAGACACCGGTTATGGGATCAAACTGGTCCGGCAGAAACTATGTCACTGACATTCATCTCACTTCGAGCATTTGTAATAGATTATATAAAGTAAAAAATCTTTTTATTTCGATAAAATTATAATTATTTGATTTAACATAATAATTTATGTATATATTGATTATTGATGTAAAGATTAAATTATTATTAGATTTTTATAAGAGAGGAGGGAGAAAGGGAAAAAAAGAGAAAAAATAATGGGATGAATTGAAGTGATATAAAATAAATAATTGGGATGTTTTAATAGGGAGTGATATTTTTGTATGAGTGGTATTTTCATAGGGAAAAATTTTCAAATAGGATGAGATTATAGGGTATTTTGATTTTTGTAGTAGTATTTTCGTAGAGAAAAAGTTTTCAATTACGTTAAGTTTGTAATTTAGTTGCGATTGTCCAATTTTGTAAATGTTGAAATTTTGTTGGATGGAGGGAGTATATAAGAGGAAAAATAGAGTGATAATATGATAACAAGTATACAAAAGATATTGAAAATATATGTTGAAATGTGTGTTAAAATATAAAAATTATAATATAAGATAAAAAAACATTTTTTTATATTTATACATTAATTTATTATAATATTTATATAATAAAATATAAAAAACGGATAGAAAAATTATAAAGATTTTGACTTTTAGCACACATCAGACAAGATATGATACAACTTCTGCTAATCATACACTTTATGCTTTTCGAAATGGACAACTCTAACAAAGTGAAGTAACCAACGAAATCTCTGGGGAATAGACCCTTCTAAGCTCATGACGATTCTATTTTCGTACCATTGCTTCCCGATTAATTATGCTCAAACAAAAGCCAGATCAAAACAATCATACATATAAAATAAAATAATTACACTAAAATCTCTTATAAAAAAGAATTACACTAAGATCTAATCATTCTTGTGGACCTAACTCCCGAACGTGAGTATGTCTCTCACTTGTCCAACCCTTTTTCTTTCTTTTTGGGTGCACAGCTTGTCACGCTGTGCTAGCCAGCTCGAAATAATTGGTTACATGCCTGTCCTTGTGAGCTATCTCACATGCTTCATATTTTCTTTTTTGATGGCAAATCTTTTTTGGCCCAACGTTCTATTATTCTTTTCATTTTAATAAAATTATAATATTTAATAAATTCAATCATCCTAATTAAATTTTAATCTTATCTAATTTGAAAATTATTTTTCTACAAAAATGTCAAAATATCCTTATTATTTATTTTATATCACATAAATCCATCCCATCATTTTTTCTCTTTTTTTTTTCACTCCTCTCACTCACAAAAGTCAAAAGATAATTTAATTTTTATACAAAAAATAACACACACATATATTATCGTATCCAATCAAATGATTACAATTCTATTGCGACGGAGGGAATAATAATTTGTGTGTAGAGGAGGGACCTGGTTCCTCTGCTGTTTGGAACCAACAACATAGTGTGCTGTTTGGTGTGTTTTTCTTCTTTTTTTTTTTTTGAAAAAAAATTAGAAAAAGAATTAAATCCTACTAAGAGAATATTAACACTAAAAAATAAAAATGAATAAAAATAATATCATAAAAAATTATATCCATAAAAAATCTAATTAAATAATAAAAATAAATTATAAATCATTAAACAAATTTGAACCGTTAAATCGAAAATTCAACACCAACAACATCAAAAACCCAACATCCATGGATCCCAAACCGTAGAGGAGTCATTAGAAACATGTCGGGATTTCCATTAGAAACATGATACGAGTACAAACTCGGATGTAGAGGAGTCATCAGCTGTCCAGGTCCTTCTGCCCGGCCCGGCTCTTTGGACGGGCCCATTTGACTTTGACTGGTCATGAACCGATCTGTCTGCGCTTGAGTAGTGACTTGAATAGTAGATAGACACCTAAAAAATAAAGAAAACCTTCATGACTTTTTTTTATGCCATATTTTCATCTATCCACCTTGTATAAGGGAGTATGGAGTGTGTTTTTTAAAATTTTTGAAGAAAAATTTTGATTTTTTTTGAGAAATAAACACCTGTTCTTCCATGGTAACCCTCATGTTATTTTTGGTTACTGAAGAATGTTATAAATGCTTTGTTCCTTACCTCGGTAATCAAAATTACCATTTACGAATAAGGGGGGACATAATCTTTAATAATATAGTTTGAGAAAAAAAAAGAAAAGATACATGACCAGTAGGAAATCTAAACCTCCTTTGAGATCTTGGTGGCTTTGGGAATGATCCTATATAAGAAAACAACAGGTGAAAAGAAAAAAAAAAATGGAATTTTAGTTTCTAAACGTTTTGTTTTGCTGTATTTTAAGGATCTGCTTGATGTGAAAGACAATGAAAATGGATGTTTTAAGGAATAGTTAGACGTGATGTGAATAGAGATTAAGAATACCTATTGAGTTGTATTCCTTCGACATGTATTTGGTGTTGAAATGAGATAATCTGATTAATTTAATGCTCGAGTTGGACACGGATTGAGCAAGACTCGTATACCCAGGCGTTGGAATAACATGTATCAACAACTATAAAATATAAAAATTCAAATACTCATATTGATTAATTAAATATGTAACTTCAAACAAAAACGACGATGTCATCGATGTCGTCTTCGAACGAATTTATTTGGTGACGTTATTGACGTGCGTGAAAGTAGAACTCAACAACACGTATGAATATCATATCTTGAATCGTACGGATAAACCAAAGAATAAAGAAAACTCGATATCTTTACGTGAATATGTGTGATTATAATTCAATAGGTCAACCCTATGACTTAAATTTATAGAAGTATGAAGTGTGCGATAGAAGATGTTTATCAATCCATTAACTTAATTTGATAAGTTAAAATATTTTCAAAATATCTAGTTCATATGATAATTTAATACTCCATCGATCCCATATTATTTGCGACTTCTTTTATTTAGGTCGTCACAAAATATGCTACAGTATATTTTATTATATTTACTCATAATTATAACAGTAAACCCCACATCACATAAAAATATTCATTCTTTATCAATTTTATAAAAATTTAACACACACATAAATTATCATGTCAGATCAAAATGGACGGAGCGAGTAACATAAACGCATGAGCCCAGGCCACATATCATTGCGTGAACTAATTTAATCTACATGTCACGTGTCGTTAGAAGCGTAAATTATTTCCATCTAAAACTTTTTAATATAGTAATGAGGGATATCGATCCCCTGAGAAGTTAATATTAATATTATAAATATCTTATGAAAATTCAGCTGGTGAAATGTTCCTAGTCAACTAAACTAAAAAAATAATTAGGGGAAAAATTAGTTTCAACTAATAAAGGAAATTAAATTAAAATAAGCTAAAGAGCTAACCTAATCCAAACTATTGCGAACTAATGAATGTTGGACTTTTCGAAAGATAATATAAATTAATAACATAACAAAACATATATGAAATTCTCTAACGCTATATAGATAAATCACGGATAATTTTTATACTATAAGTTAGCTTAGTGATTAGATAATTATGGACCAACTAAAAATAGTGATGTCACATGCATCCTCTTATTCAATTAAAACATGCAATGTAATACTGCATTACTACTTCAATTAAAACAATATAAATTTAATTAAAACAATTAAAGGCAAATTTAATTATCCTTGATAATTAGTGAAATAAAAAGAACTTCTCTATGTCCTTGGATCAAATTAGTTACAAAACTGTCATTAATCCTTTCCAATTTATGTTAGTGCGGGATCGACGATAGCGACTCTCGACCACCAGAGGGTTATGCACCATGAGAATGATGCCTCTTATGGAGTCGTCACCTAAGCCATAGTTAAGAAAAAAATGGATAAGGAATGGATTTATGAACAGAGCTTCTGGACTTGGGAGTTAAGTTAAGTGAGGGGAAGGTCGCTTTGGTTGGTTCACACCCATTACCCTTGTTGGAGTCGTCTCTATTTTCAAAGATTTCCGTTTGGATATTTCAACTTCCTACGGTGGTGCATCATGTCCAAGATCAAGTCATGATAAAAGAAACCGAACGATGAAACGTTACCTACGTATTTGGGGTTACCAAGATCAGGTTATCATCTAGTTCAAACTAACGTGCGTTTGACAAAGATCTTCGACTTGAAAATCTATGATTTTTCACTTAAATATGGAATAGATTGTAAAACTCCACTTGAAAATAGATTAAAAGAAACTTGTCATTTGATCATGGTTTAAAGATCGATCCACTTGAAAATAGATTATAAGTTTTCCACTTGAACATGGATTATTTGATACAATTGCATTCAAGAAATATGTTAACAAAATAAATCATGTCCATTTTTTATTTTTTTTTTTGTAGTTATGGAACATCATGAATATTAACTATGGAAAATTTGATACATTTTCACAAAGAGGATAAGGAGAAAGAAATCATAAGACACCTCATATCTACAATATACTAAGCTAAAGTGCTTGAGGGTGTAACCTGATAGGATATTTATAGATTTAATTTTTTTTATCAAGTAGATGAGTTATATAAATAGTTTTTTAAGATAAGATATTTTTAGATTTAGTCATTTTTTACCAGATGAGTAAATTATCTAAATAGTTTTTCAATCGATACAAATTCAAATGATATTTTTTAATAACATACTGATAATTTTAATTTTATTATAATTATCTCATGATAAATTCTACGTAATCAATTCATTATTATCATACGAAAGTAAATCATGACTTTTAGAATTTATCAAAAGAAAGAAAAAGAAAAAGAAAAAGAAAATCATAACTTTTAAAAAAGCTATCGATTTGATTTTGTATCTTTCTCCCTCAACTTATTTATTGTGGATTTATTGAAAATTAGTTTTAATAAGAAGATATTTTTTTAATATATATTGTGCTTTAACTATTTACTTTAACAAAGAAAATCATCTGTCATACTCCCTCCGTTTGAATTAATCGAAACGAAAATTTATTCGAGTGTTGAATATGTGTGGATTTTGATAAAGAATGAATATTTTTTTGATGATAATGAGATAACTGTAACAATTGTGAGAGGAGTTAGTCAGTGAGTGTATTATAACATATGTGATTTGGTATTTTTTTATATTAAAAGATTACCAAATGAAAATGTTTCATTTATTTTGAAACTGACCAAAAAGAAAAACGTTTCAATTAATGTGGGATGAAGCGAGTATTTATTTTTAATCTGGTCAAGTTGTGATTTTTTTTTTCCGAAGTAAAACAAATATCGTATAAATTTTTAAAAAAATCTTATTATCTTTTACAAATACATATTTTTCAACAAAGTTTTTTAAATCCGATCAAACTTAAGTTTGTTTTTGTTTTAGTCAAAAAAAAAAAAAAAAAAAGAAGAAGAAGAAAATGTATTTTTTTTGTTTCTATATCTTCACAAAACTGATGGTGATGAAATTCATTCATATTAGCTATATCAATCAAGTTTTCAAAATTTTCAAACCTAAGTTGAAAAATTCATATCTCTCTCATTTCTTAACCAAATCCAGGGATTTATTTCCTGATGGAATGCTTGTGAAGTCAGATACAACTTTTCATCAGTAAGGTTCCGCTAAATCAAATCTTAAGACAGGTAGAACATGTAATTTATACACAATGGTCATTGAAGCGTTGAGACATGACAGTTTCATATTGTTGTGCTCATAACTTCGCTAAAACCAAGTCATTTTTCTTGAAATCAAGTTCGTGGGAAAGCTAACAGGCATAGCACATTTTAGAAAACTTTTCGTGATTTTTAGAGTCCTAGCAATGAGGTTTTTTAATTTTTTAGTGAAATGCTGAAACCTAGGAGATTCTCCCTAAGATTTTCATGTCTGGTTATGAAGCCTTCTATGTGATTTCTCTAGCAAGCAATATGATTAATTAACATGAAAGGTCAAAGAAACCAGCAATCATATAACAAGACAGGGCATCGAACACGAAAGGCCAAAGAAACAGCCACCTAGCAAGCATTTTAAACAAGACAGGCCAAGCACTCACATAACAAAACCCTAAAGCATATCCATCATGAGTTCATGAAAGTGAATTAACCAAGTTAAGGGATTTTGAACCATGACCTTTCTTAGCTTGAACTGGACTGATCGGAGTTCGTTACACGCACAGCAGCTAGGCAAGCGCAGTGATGATGGAGTCAAGCTTGGCGTAGAAGAGCAATGATGGTCTCACCGGCAGCTCCAAACTCGTGATGGGTAACTCGTCTCGGCTTGTCGATGTAGCGAAGCTGGTTTCTGGACTCGCTTTGTGACTGACTTTGGAGGAAGGATGGTCTCAGAAGGAGGATGATCCCAACGGGCTTCAGTTAATAGCTCTGAATTGCTATCTTATGATGTGTGTGCCGATTTGCTGATGATGAGATTTTGATCGATGTTGATGGCATGTTGTGATGCTGCTGATCAATGATCTGATCGTGGGATTTGGTATGATTTTGTGATGATGCTGTTGAATTTGTGACTCTAGATGGTATACAATAAGCTGGTTAAAACATAACACTCTCAATAAACAACATGTGGAATACTCAGATTGCTGCCCAAATTAAGGGTGTATATAGCATATATATATATATAAGAAATCTAAACCTAATATTTAGTAATATCAAAAGATATAATACGATCATAAATGTTTAATTAAATATCCGTACCAATCAAGATATCGTATAATATCATTCACAACGTAGCATCTTAATTATTGATACGATATTTACACAGATATAATATCCTTAATAATTACGAGTTCAATATATGAAACGTCCCGAAAATTACCTGTCCAATACCTGCTTGACACGTGGCGTTATCGCCGCTCCAAAATCCATACGAAATAAGACGACAAGAATACAAGGAGTTTAAGTATCAGAAATATAGAAACTAACATGAAATAACCAACTTACATGAACCTTTATTACATGAAAAACCAAATGTTCAAGAAATGTTATGAAATGTTACATCAGACTGAAAATAATTGACATCACTCTTTAAAATGATCCCATCCTATGTCACTTTATTATCTGAAACAAACACGTAAACGTGAGCCCGATAGCCTAGTAACACAGGATATATATTCATTTCAGGGGTCCGACATGCTTATTATATCATGCGTTTTTCATGCACAAACAGGATACAATACAAAAAACATCGAACAATCACATGTCAAACAAGAATATATAAATACTTATATTTATATATACATACATAATACTAATAATAATTAAATTTGATCAAGTTAGACCCTGTTTCACAACACTTGTCCTTTATTAAAGTTTTTAAGACTCTTCATGTATTACATGTCATATCGTGTTAATTTTCGTAAGTTTTATAAATTGATGACATGGGAGAAGTTACCACAGAAATTTAATGTAGTTCCTATTGTGATCGTACTAAAAATAATTAAACAGAGTTGATGGTCTCTGCGGTCGATCCAGGATGATTAATTTTAACCAAACACGATCATCACTTGATGCTGTTGGGTGTATGCTAAAAGGTTAATTAGACTCTCCCTAACTAGTCATGTAACCATAACCCTCCCAATCATTAATAATTATAGGAATTGCTTAATGAAAAGGATTCCAGGATTCTCAGTCACGTAACATGAAATTAATTATATTAATCCCATGTATAGCAGACGACTACCATGGCATTCATAATTAAGGATCTTTAGACACGTAACATGAAATTAATTACATTAATTTCATATATAGTAGGTGACTGTCATGGCGTTTCATGATTTCATATATCGTTATAATTAATTATACTCGAGGTTAACTGGAAATAATTCCTCATAAATCATGCGGGTTAGGTATTTTTGTAACGTTCTCTAAAGTTTTCAGGATTGATAGTTCATTACAAAAATTATATACAATCACATACATGGTGTCACTGTAATGCCCCCGACTTTCAGTGCCGGAAGACACGTAAGCGTTATGCCGTCATGGACCCGGTCCGTGACAAGGCTAAACAAACCAAATGGATTTTAGGGGTATAGAAGTCAAGGAACTATAAACAGTAGCCAAATTTATAGCTTACAGTCCCGAATATCTGTTTTAATTACATCATCGGAATAGAAGCAATACAGATCGATTATTACATTAAACACAATAGACATCTGATCTGCTATAATATACGAAGTACGTGAGATCATCTATATGCATGCAAACTCACACTAAGAGCCTTTAGGTGCTGTTGGGGACATACCTGCAATTGAAAAACATAGCCGTGAGCTAATGAAGCTCAGCAACCTCAGGTGTATGAATCCTAATTATAGACAACTTCCGCTAATGGCTATGGCAACCATCGAAAATTCCTAAAATATTTTTATATAATATAGGAAAATATGGACGCCATATTAACCAGCATTATTTTACATTGCTTAATATGGTTTCGTATCGTTTTTAATAGCCATTCCTTTCTTTTGTATTTAATTAGGGTTCATGACTCGACTCAGAAACGACAACTCCAAGGATATGACCGACTTGGAGTATAGAGATAAGATGTCAATTGTCAGCTGGGTTACCCAATAGATTTGGTATATTCACACCTGCCTACTCTGTGCGTCGTTTTGCACCTCTTGTGCGTATTCAATGTGGTATCGTTTCTCAACATTGAGATAATTTGGGCCTCCCTGCAGAGAGTAACCCATGGTCCCGTCACAACAGCGTAGAAGCCGCTGCATTCATGCAAGGAGGATGGGGGATGTCCATCGTTCTTTAGCTAGTTCTCACCCATGACGATGATTCAGAGGATAATACAGGAGTGCAATTAATGACTCAAACTCAAGCCACCAAGTATTTTAAAGAAACAGATGATCACAATGGATCGAAGAAGGGACACCTTGTTCGACCTTCTCAATAATCCTGAAAAATGACCAACGACCCAACGGATCCACAAGGGATGCCGTCCTTATCAGTTCAGGCGATATTTCTTATTTGTTTGCTTTTCATTAGTTCACATGGATCGTGTAACTATGTTCCACATCCCCCGTTCCTTTTTTTTAGTCGTTTAACGATCGTTTTTATTTATTTTCCATGAGGGTATATACATTATAAGATGTATTCTAGTTCATTTCGACCCCAAATACCCCACCACATGTCAAACGTGATCGTATATGCACGTTTGACGTTATATTTTCATGCGTATGAGTTATATATCTTAAATACGCATTCAGATTTAGGATTCGAAGCACGAAAATATCAAAATCTTGGCCAGAAGGCCGTCGCGTACGCGACGATACTATGATGACAAAATGCCTATTTTTCTCCCGTCGTGACCGCGAGCCAGGATGGTCACGGACGCGAAGCATCTGCAGCCCAGCACATGCAGCAAACTCACGTCCGACGCTCATAGATCCTTCTGTCATCATTAAAAGGCATACAAACCATTGCATACACATCATTCACAGCATAAACATGTTCCAAACACACACGAACATGCTTGAATTGTGTGAACGAATAAAAGAGGCATCTCGGATTGGTGAGGTTACCTCGGACGCGTATGATTTCCTTAAGCACATGATCACACGGATGAATCCGTTGATGCTTTTGTTCCTGTCCGTGACATTGTTGGAGTTGTTACGGTTGTTGTCCTTCGCCTTGTGGCGTCGTGATGGTGGTGAAAATGATGACGACGAAGACGATGATGATGATCGGTGATGATGATTGATACGTTGACGGTGATGGTGGCGAATGGCGGCTGGTGTTGGTGGTGGCAGAGGGTGAAGAGTGTGATGGTGTGAGTGATGAAGGGAAAGGTGAGGGGAGTGGAAGACAGTGGAGGCGGGAGTGGAGTGGGAGAAGTGGAGGTGGGTGAGGGTGTGGGGAAAAATACCCCGTGACGTCCCACGATACGTCTCGTTCAGTCCATTTTTTATCCAAATTTAGTAATATAAATCCATGAAAAATCTATTTGCATCAATAGATTTATCCCATATATGAAAATATGACCTCTCGAGTCATAATTCATTATTTATGGGATTAAATCAATGGCCCTATCATGCAACGTTTATAACGTTATATCGTTATAATATTATTGATTCGTAATGTTTATCGTCGCAACGATCATTTAATTACTCCAAATATTTCATCGTCATATGTGATTTAATAATAAATATTTTCTCAGATTTAAATATATAACCTTTAAGCACGATTTATTTTAAAATCGCAACGTTATATATTCGTTTTTAAATTCCCCAAAATTCTAGGATATTACAGTCATACATCAAGAACAAACAGTATTCAGGAAACATTATTATAATCTATAATATTATACAAATTGCATCGTTACCCTTTTTACCACGTAAATCGAACATTCAAGACAGTCTGGAGTATCAGGATTTTATTCTTTTATTTAACATGTAAATATGTGATCATATAGTCACACAATTCAAGTCACGTACGCATGAATATTTAATTTAAAGTAACGATGTGTGTTACCTTGTCATTATGAAAAATCAGAAAATCCTCAAATAATTCCAAAGCTTAATCCTGCTCCTGCGTAACGTTCGTACCTATAATAAAATTAATAACATAAGTACCCTTATAACACATTTAAGTGTTAAAAGTAATATAATATGTACACATAAATATATACAGTTCCTAATGTGTGTTCACAGGGGATTAAATCCCCTTCCACATCTCGTCGAACAAGAACAAGGGCGAGGCTCGGGACAGTTTCAGGCATGGCGGGGTGGAGGGCATCGGCGAAGGCCGACATTCGGCTGTCTATGGTTAGGGCTTGCTCCGAGGGGGCTGGACGAGGTCTGGGAGGAGCGGGGAAGGCTGTCCGACGTACGGGGTTGATGACGAGAGGCGACGAGGCTAATTCCAGCCTTGATGACGGCTGCGAAGGCGAAAGCGACGTCAGGGTGGTCGGATCTGATCGAGAAAGGGACAGGGAATGTCGGGAAGCCAGACGAGGTCGAGGATATACACATCGTCACGCGTAGCCGTCGTCGCCGTCTGTGGTTGGTTGATTCCGGCTGGTTTTTGGTTGTTTTCGGCATCGAGGAAGATTGACAGGGGTTGGGTGCTGCCGAGTTTTATCGGAGACGAGCGTTCCATGAATTCTGTAATACGAGACGAAAGCGAAGACGAAGACGAAACACTTACCCTTTTCTCTGTGTCTGCTCTCCATTGAGAGTCTCAGGTTCGATGTGGCACTAACGTGGATTGAAACCAGTATATAGGCAAGCTGTTAAGATATTTACGGGAGTAGTTATCGGGATGTTGATTATTTAAATATTTTCAAGTTAATCCAAATGTTTCAATGATATCCCTATGATCCTCTTACGTAGATTTAAACCTACAATATCTTGTGAAAATAAATAATAATCCAATAACGCGAGACTATTAGATATATTTATAATTATCAAAAAAAAGTTCTGGGATATTATCTCTCCTTCCTTTCAAAAAGTTTCGTCCACGAAACTTGAAGAGAGTTGAGATGTGGAACTTACTCGAGAATAAATAAGGGTATCGTTTCCTCATATACTCATCCAGCTCCCAAGTCACTTCTCGAGTGGTATGCTTAGTCCATTGTTCCGTTTGAGTATTTTTACCATGTGATCTAGTACTTCTTCCGGTCTTTCTTCATAACATATGTCCTCATTCAGTTATACTTGCTCATGCTGAATCACATGTTCAGGGTCTATTTTCTCAACATGGAAACGTGAAAGACATTATGAATGCCAGCTAATCCTACTGGCACTTCTCTTCGTTTGACTAGTACTTCTTCCGGTCTTTCTTCATAACATAGGTCCTCATTCAGTTATACTTGCTCATGCTGAATCACATGTTCAGGGTCTATTTTCTCAACATGAAAACGTGAAAGATATTATGAATGCCAGCTAATCCTACTGGCAAAGTCAACAGATAAGTAACTTCACCAACCCTTTCAAGAATTTCAAATGGCCCTATGTAACGTGGATTGAGTTTTCCTTTCTTACCAAACCTCTACGAAACCTTCAAGAAAATATGATCACCAACTTGAAATTCTAGTGGCCTTCTTCTCACATCTGCATAGCTCTTTTGACGATCATGAGCTGTCTTCATCCGGGTTCGAATAAATTTGACCTCGCCTGCGATCTCTTACGCTAACTCTGGTCCCACTACTAGAGTATCTTCAATATCATCCCAACAGATGGGGGATCAACATTTCCTCCCATACAAAGCCTCGAATGACGTCATTCCAATGCTTGCGTGGTAGCTGTTGTTGTAAGCGAACGCTACTTATGGCAAGTGATGATCCCATGAACCCTAAAGTCAAGGACACATGTCCTTAACATATCTTCAAGAGTTTGTGTCGTACGCTCAGTTTGACCATCAAAAGGAGGGTGGAAAGCTGTGCTAAAATTCAATCGAGCTTCAAAAGCCTTATGCAATCCTTGTCAGAATCGTGCATGAAATCTAGTATCCCTATCAGATATTGTTGTACTCGGAGCACCATGTGATCTCACGATCTCCTTCACATATACGTTTGCTAGATGATCCACACTCCAAGAGTTCTTGACTTGGTCAATCTGTCCACTATCACCCATATAGAGTTCATATCCCGAATTGTAGGTGGTAATTCTACAATAAAGTCCATGAAAATTGAATTCCATTTCCATATCGGTATTTCTAAAGGCTGTAGTAATCCTTTCGGTCTTTGATGCTCGATCTTCAACTATTGATAAGTAATACACCTGACTACGAACTCAGCAACCTCTCGTTTCATGTTACCCTACCAAAAGTGTTGGCAAAGATCTTGATACATCTTGTTGCCTCCAAAATGTGCGAAATAAGGTGTCAAATCATCCTTCGGAACACACAGCCTTTCATGGAATCTTAAAGATCCATTTTCATAAACAACGAATCCCGATACCTTTCAATCTTGAACCTCTCGTCTGATTCATTGTATCTGTTTATCACTCTCCTGAGTTTGCAAAATCTCCTAATGAAAGGTAGGCTAGACTTACAAGTACCCTAGAAAACCTGAATAAGACTTGAAAACCACCGTAATATTCAACTTGTAGAAGTCTTCAAACAACTGTTCCTGCGTAATCATCAACTTGCGAAGACTTCTTTCCATCCTTTTGGTCTTATAGCTCAAAGCATCAGCTACAACATTAGCCTTTCCCGGATGATACTGAATATCTAAGTCATAATCCTTTAGTTACTCAAGCCATCTCTGTTGTCTCTTGTTCAGCTCCTTCTGCGTGAAGATATACTTTAAGTTCTTGTGATCCGTGAAAATCTGACATAAAATACCATATAAATAATGCCTCAAAATCTTTAAAGCAAAAGCTATCGTGGCTAGTTCTAAATCATGTGTGGGATAGTGAAGCTAATATGGCTTTAATTGTCTCGACGTACATGCTATTACCTTACTATGTTGTATCAACATGCATCCCATGCCTTGCTTGGAAGCGTCACTATAAATGCAAAATCCCTCCTCACCTTAAAAGTGCTACAATGATTACAACAAAATCAGCCTAGAGGGGAGGTGAATAGGCTGATTGATCAATATTCGATTCTATTACAGAATTTTGAACCAAATGCTGCGGATTAATATAGTTGTAGTTCTAACTGACAGTTCTTGATCAGATTTATTGATTTTCTGAAGAATACAAAAATACAATCAATAAAAAAAAGAAAAATAAATACCAGATATAACATGGAAAACCCTAGTTAAGGGAGAAAAACCCATAGAGCAGCACAACAAATCCACTATCACAAAACGGATTACAAAAGGTTTACTAGTTCACCTTTCAACCTCTGAATTTTTCTATATCACTCATCAAACCTTGTTACCTCACAAAATCAAGATCACAACTGATCTACAAAGGGTTTTCAGGTTTATCTCTCAACATCTGAGTCTTCTGGATTACTCAGCGAACTGTATCAAGAAAGAATGAAAGTATCTATAAAACTCACAAAACTATGGAGAATGTTGAAATCTCCAAAAATAAAATCCAATCAATTGAAAACGATGATGGATTTAAGAAAAATCCCCAATTGTGGAAATCACTTTGTCGCGGGGAGAACTGGAGATGGATTGTTCTTGAATCTTGAATCTTGTAGTTGAGAGAGTATGTGTGCAGAAGAACGAGTGAATGAATGAATGAATTCTGTGTTTCAATTGAATCCTCCATCCGCTTTTTATAGATCCTAGATTTCAAGAAAAAATGAAACAGGTCGTATGGACAATCCAGAACTCTAGTTTCTCATCTGTCTACTCAACAGGCCTTGATGAAGTCTGTTGAACTCGTCTGTTGTAAGGCCGTAGTTTGATGTAGTGTCGGAGTCTGTTAGTCTTTGTCTGTTCCAATCTCACAAGTCTGTTTGAACTTCTTTGGTCCAATTACTGTAGTCTGTTGAATCTCTTCAAACCAGAAGTTTGTTATCAAAAGTAGTAGACCCCTGATCTTCATTAAAGCATAGTTTAACGTATATCACAGAACTCTGAAACATCGTAGGCACAAAATAGACTTTGCAAAATATAGTAAACTGCCTAATCTTCATCTGAACTCTGTTCCCTGAGCAATGAAACTCTAATCTCAATCCGTCTTATTTACGCAGCACTTCTACGAAATCCTTTCTCCTTCAGAACACTGACTCTCTCTAGCACTTCCTAAGGCTATCAGATGTCTAATTGTAGAGATATATAGTCTAATGGCAAATAATATCAATAGAACATAAACAACTATTTTGACACATCAAATCATAAATGATGACAGACAAAATAATCAAAGCATAAGTCTGTTCCATTTCTTCAACTAGGCATAAGGTTTGATTCATCCCTTCACAGCTGAAGGTAAAGCCAAGATAGGAAAGCCGAGGTAAGTCGGTCCTTTAACTTCTGAAAAGCTTTCTCGCTTTTTCTGTCCAATCAAACTTCGTCGTCTTCCTCGTAAGGTTAGATAAAGGTATTGCGATTCTAGAGAAACCTTCAACGACTCTCCCATAATATCCTGCTAACCCCAAGAAACTTCTAACTTCAGCAACAAGTAAATGGAATAGAAATAAGCACGATTCAGTTTAAAATATCATTAGGCTGATCTCTAACAATTTTTAATAAAATCATTCGATGTTTCAATATGGAATCCTTGAATATTTATTGACAACTATGGTATTTCATTATATGATCAATTGTGCACTTGATATCATGAAATATGGAATGATAATAGAAGCTCAAGAATCGTAGAAACAAATCAGTCAGTTTTCAATTCACTGTGGAATAAATGAAACTTTTAAGTTGATTGATGTAAGAAAGTTACCTTGTTATCTAATGTGGAATGACAAAATACATATAATTATAACATCAAAACCCATCATGTAAGGAATATCATAGAAGAGAGGATCGTACTCGAATGCTTATTGAATAGATTAAATTAGACTAATTCAAAATAAGTTCTGGGTTTGTTTAGACCATTAAAACATAAAGTCTTTAACAAAAGATACGAGACAAGACCCAAGTTTCAAATGTTCTTTAGTCCCATTTTCCTCATTGTTTTGAATGTGCAATACAATCTAGTAGGTTATCATTGTCTGGTATAGTATAATATGTCTGCTGCGGAAATTAGTAACTATATCAATCACTAAGACTTTATCAATAATAATAATGACACTAATAATAGTAATATTATTAATAATAAATACTACTACTAATAATAATAATAGTAAAAGTACTAATAATAATATTAATAATTAGTCAATATTTTGTCATACTATTAACAATAAGAGTTACGTTATTACCATGAAAAGAAACATAACAAGTACACATATGTGACTAAGAGATATTAAACTATTTTCAAAGTAGGAAATTTGTTGACATCTTTCAGAGTAATAATGCTATCCGAAGATAAAGTCAAGTGAGTTGTTTCACCTTGTGTGATTCTAGTTATAACTCCATTAGCAACTATAATGCTACTTTTGACATCCTTGAGTTGTTCTTTATTCTAAGAGACATGACGTATAGCACCAGAATCAAGCCAACAAATAGAAGACTTGTCGGCACTTATTGGTGTAACCATTGCAACGAAGTGCTTAGTCTCGATTTTATCAACAATCATGTTAACGTCTTTTTTTGTATCGTCGGCTTTGACTTGAAGCATATATTCTATCTTCGGATGTCCCCATTTTCCACAATTCTGACATTTAATTTTCTACGTTTATTTATGTTTGACTCAAAACGCATAGGTTAATCATCTCTTCTTGGTGAAGGCTTGAAACTATTAGGTGCATAGGAATTTTTAGGAGCAGTAACAGCATTGACCTTTAATATCGGGTTGTTTTCCGATGCTTTTAAGACTGCATTTCTGCTCTTCTTCAATACAGACAAAGCATTTAAGCCCATCTAACTCAGGTAGAGTTTATCGTATATACATCTCTGTTTTAAATGCACTCCATGAAGATGATAATTTGAACAGAATGACACCGATTAGAAAATTATCAAGAAAGGGAATATTCTCCATACTCAATTTATGGAGTATCTTCTTCAAAAGTAAGTCAAAAAATTAATCTATGATATGAGCTTTCGAACTTTTTTTTTTTCTCTATGAAATTATGCAATTAGTCTATCCCAAATTTCTTAATTAGCACTAGGAATCTTTGAGTATATCTCAACTAGTATTTCAAAAGACTGTTGAGAATATATGTACGACAATATGTTTGATCTAATTCCCATTAGGCCTCGCTCACATCGGTTTTAGAGTTCCTAAAGACTGTTAAAACGTCCATAATAAACATTATAATTTTGCATATCAAACTCGACTTTCCTTCTCCATACACTGAAGATTGATGTCGAAAAAAGGGATTCTCCACGTTATGTCAATTAATTAATAAAAATCACTTAGAAGCTAGAGGACGAAATCACCCGAATGCCTTCAATATTATAAAATCATAAATCTTTATTTAAATATCCATAACAACCAAGATTTTGTTTAATATCAAATATATAACATTAATAATTAATGATAAATAATTATTTATGCATATTATTCATAACGTAATATCCTAATTATTGTTAGGATATTTACATGGATAGAATATCATTAACAGATGCTGTTCGATGCCTATACCTCATGCCTATTTATTGGGAAAATATGAAGAGCTTGAGTTGGTAACGAAAGGAGTGGGAGAGTGGAGGTGAGACAACGTGGTTGTTAAGCTCCGAAGTCGAGGATGTGGAGTTGAGGATGATGACGATGAAGTTGTCGATGAGATTTGTTTGTTTCCAGCATCTTGATATTTACTTTTAAGGTTTTGTAGATTAGGCCTTTTATTGAAAATGGGCCTAAAGAAAGTGGATTGCATGAATTTTGTTCTAGGTTGAGAGAAGAGTGTCGATTCTGACCGGTTCAAGGACAACTCTTTTACATGCTTATAATCGGTTCATTGTTCAATCTGTTGATTGTTGTTGAAGTCCTTGCATATATCTGAAGTATGTATGCATCTCTTAAGTTTTCCTGAACATCTATTTTTGTCTATGGATCTTTTTGTCTTCTTTCATATCAACGTGGCCGAATCACTAATTGGCATAACTTATTGGCCGGATCTTTTTGTCTATGTTCGTTGTACACTGAGCGATTCACTGATTGGCCCAACTTGATTAGTCAGATTGTATCTAGTCTGATTAGAATCATCGGTTGGATGATCAACGAATGGTACATGAAATAGAAAAGAGAAAAGGAAGTGAAGTGATGTGGGGTGTGAAAAATAAAAATAAAAAAATGGAGAAGAATAATGGAATATAGCCAAGACTGAGATCCAAGTTTGTTGGAGAGCATAAAATTTTCATTACATGATAAAGTTAAACATAGGCATCATATAAAAATCACTAACATGATTAATATGATTAAGCATATAATATCACCATCCATGTCAGTTCTAGACATTACATGATTTCCTCAATCGATCTACTCGATACACATCACATCCATCACAATTATGAAGAACAACATCATAACAATCAAAAGAGAAAGGGTCAAAAAGTCCTCCACTAGTGATGATCCATAAATATATTGAATGAATTAGAAATGAATCGCAACTATCTCAGACGATATAATCTCTGATCACAAAAAAGACCCAACGATAGCCCTCCACATCAGATCCGTATTAGATTAACGTCCCGACTTGCAGCTCAATTGACACATGACGTTATGTCGCTATAACTTGAATATATAGCCAAACGAAACAACTCCATTGAGTTTTACGTATAGAAATTAAAGAAAACTATCAAAACATAATCATTGTATATCCAAAACTTAAGCAATGTAGCTCAATTACATGTTTCCTTCTAGTGGTCAATACATTACATGCATACCTTACAGTAACCAAATATTACATGTCAAGTTATTACATAATTCCAATGTAGGTGAAATCATCTATATGCATGTAAGCTCACACTAATGCGCTCTAACTTCATTTTGGCTAATACCTGAAAATGAAATCTATAACCGGTGAGCAAAAAGTTAAGAAACCTAGGGAGATAAGTTCAATTTTCAGAGGGTTTTTAATCGATTATGAAAAATCGTGAAAAGCCCCTAAAGGAACCCCGAAGGGAAATAAGAAAAATAAAATAAAATATATACATAGGTCATATTAGTTAAACAATAGTATTATATCCATTTTAAGTGTCTTTTCTCTTTATTAATATTTGATAATTGAGGACATAGGACCGAACTTAAAAGATATGATCAACTCTAACCACTTTAGCGTAGATCATGAGGATTCAACAATTGACAGACCAAACCTCACTTATGCATATTTTTTTGTTCATGATCCAATGGAGTTAGTTAGACCTGATTGACATGTTCATGTCTCTCTGTATAGAGTTGCTCAGTGGCCCAGCTATCCACGATGTCATAATATCGTTGCGCAACGTGAAAAGGACAAATCGCTGCTTTCCTCTCCCTAATTAGTCTCTACTTATACTGTCACCACAACTCAACCAAAATGTCCCATTTAGTGACTCAAGGACTAATCCTTGACAACAAGGCTCCTTGATAATGCAACGATCTCGTCGATGACATTTTATATTTCAAAAGTCAATCCTTACTCATCCAGGAAAAAAACGCCAAGGATAACTTTTTCGACACATGACTCTAATTAGATTGATTTGAATTAGTTCTCATGAGTTGTTTGATTTCATCATTTTTGAGTTAAGATTTATGATCGTATGTCCTTTTATTTTTATGAAGAACGTGTCGTAAAATTAACCCCCCTCAATATGTAGTATGAGGTAGGGATTGTTCCCACGGAGAGAGGTGAAATGAAAAAGAGAACCAATAAATATTAATATTCGTAACTCCAATCAAACTCAAAATAAATAGGAGAAGATAAGATGATTCAATAATTAAAAAAAAATAGAAGGATAAAGCGGTAGAGATACTAAGGACGTGAATTTTATAAAAACGTGACAAATTGAATTGTTAAGATAAAAAGAAACATGTGAATTATGTCATCCTTTAAGAATAATCATCGACAAGATTATGATTGATAATTAATATGAGGTTGTGATTACTATAACATAATAACACACACATGACGTAAAGTGATCCAATATGAATATTAAGGTCCTCATATGAATAAATAGGAAACTAAGCCATAGCTACATAGTTCATTCACATGGAATAACCTTTAGTCATACCTCATATTATATCAAAAGTGTTCAATACAATAATGAATATGATATACCAATCTAGATTAAGCATTAAAAGAGTTCAACACATTAATCAATTAGATTTGATTCGCATTAACCGTAAAGAGTTATGATTAATTGCATAATTGAAATCGATATTAAATAGGTGATCAAGCTACATAATTCATAATCTCAATAGTTTAATCAATGTTATATTCATCACTAATTCAATCATACATTAAGAACAACTCATATCTCATTTTTCAGCCATGGATGATTTCACTCACATGCCCTTGTTAATGGATCTACTCATATGTAATCATCGAATCAAAAACAAAGAAAGGGAAAAAACGATCAAATTCATAATCGAAAAAGAATGATAATGAATCGATGAACAATCTACAATCCAAGTGCTGAAATCTTGAGCAATTGCGAAACAAAACTAGAAATGCTCATAAACCCTAGTTCTAACTAAGAGAAAACTAATTAAAACTCATGTAAAACTAATGAAAATGATATGGAATAAGTCCTTCAAATACATCTTGGGAGAAGCCTACTTATAAAGGAACACATAAGCTTGAAATCCCACAAAATTCGCAACAAAAAACAGTTTTTCATCGAACGGAATTCACAGATGTGAAAATGATCACTGGCGTGAAAATGTTGTTTTATAAATTGTCATTCTCTTACAGAGAGACCATGTTTCGGCGCTTTCACGGGTTGAGTTTCACGGGCATTCATTTGCATGATCGTGAAAGCAATAAAAAAAAATGATTTAGTGATTTTGAGCTTCTTGTCGAATCGTAATGCTATTTCTTCTTACCCGACACTTCATGTAGGGATCTTATGCTTGAAAAAACTTCATAATTTTCACGAAAATCATCCCAAAAGGCTCTCCATATGCTCATCCAATTTCATTCATGATTTGATCATCATTAAGCGTAAAAAACCTAAAATTTACACAAAACATAACAAAACGTAGCAGTACCAACGTTCTACACAATTTGAACTATAAACGACCATTTTTATGAGATTATAAGGTAAAACAAAGGTTAGATAGCATATGCATAATTAGATGTTTAACACTTTACGATATTAACGTTGTTTTCGTTTATTTTCCAAAATGATATATATGATATAGTAGTGAATATTTTAGTCTCGTTTTTAACCCATTACCCCATAACATATAACACATGTACAATATTATTCCCCCTTTCCTATCACATAACAAGACTCGTCAGTAACCCGATTTCTCCAATGTATATAAACTTAGCCCCCAATATTTGTTATGTTAGTCCGAGACGGGGCCATGGCATGCCCCCGCTGTCTTTTCTTATTAGATACTCCCTTCGTTCCATTAACTTTGTAATATTTTGACTTTACACGCGTATAACGACGATCAAACGTATTTTTTTAATTAATTTGTCGTGAAACATTAGTGGTTATGTAAGTTGCGTATTTCAACCTAATATATGTTATGGGACGATTAGACGTGATTTGATATGAAAACGAGATTTATATTCATGCGTATACAATAATATAAAATATGTACATGTTGTAAAGTTTATGGGACGGAGGGAGTATTATAGAATTGAAGTCTTTTATGTATGGTAGATGACTAATTGATAAATAAGATAATGATGTATGATCAATTCATAAATATTTTAGGTTACAATGCTTAATAGATAATTCTCTCATTTTTTTAATCCTTTGAAAGTTCGGTAGTATTGGTCCCTTTTAATCGCACGCCTTTAACGCAGAAATAGCTGCATGTCCTATTATTGGTTAACCAAGAGCCAACTGAATACTAGATTGTAGAGTCTTTGGACCAGGAACCTTTTTATTTCAAATCCAATTATAACCTGGCGAGAGGATGCTATATTCAAGGGATTACTTGCCGGGGGTCTCATTTCAAGTTGGTATTTAAAGTGCAAGTGAAGACTTCTTCAACGACCGAAAAACAATGATCAGCGATGAAGAATATACTTGTGCTTGATTCAGTCATTGCCAATGTCAACAATCATGTGTAAATTCAATGTGAATATCCTGTAAGACTGAAATCACGACTTCAGTTTCCAAACATGTACCTAAAGAATTGATTCACCAATCTGAAATAGTAGGCCAGGTGCCGGCAATGAACAAAATCGACATATCAGATGAAAAAATATATCCAAGTATACATGTCGGAGTCTAATACTCCAACTTCAACCGTCTCTGGCTGGCAGGCCAAAACAAACACAAAAACGAAAAGAAAGGTTTCAATGCCGTGGCTCAATCCAAAGACTCGACGTAAATCTGCTACACATCTCCCCTGCGTAACAATGCTCCACGCTGGAATCGGACAAGTTGTAGATAGTAAACCGCTTCTCTTTTTTGATACACTCCAAGCGACAGTTGACTGAATCATCGGCCAGGTATATGCAATTAGTCTTGCATCCATTTCTCGTCGATGCCTCTATGGACATGGAATGATTATCGCCTAGAAACAGCGCCATGTTCCCTAAATCATTAACCTCCTGGGCTTCCCCACTGCTCACATGTACTTCTAACACCGAAAACTTAAGGCTATCTTCGTTGGCAAAGCTTCTGGGAACTACTAATAATTTATTGCCTGATACGACCAAGTATGGGATCACGAACTCAGGGCAGAATCCGCTCACATCAACTACCACATTCGCCTTGATAGGAGTCTTTGTAGTCTCTCCGATGCCTGGTTTCGATCTAGTACAGGCCACTGCCAGGACTCTGCATTCGCAGTCCACAGCGTAGAAATCACCTTGGAACCATGTGATATCTAAGAATGCCCCCTTAAACATGTGACCAGCGGCTTCCACCCTCGTCCAGGCATTATCTCCTACGCTCCATATAGCTAATCTACTGAACCTGCCATATGTTATCATCACTGAGAAGTCATCAACACCTGAAGACGGGCTTGACGAGAGAGCGAATTTCTGGACAAACTGAGCAAACATGTCCTTACAATCATCATCATCATCATCATTAGTGTCATCGAAGACATCATGATCACCAAGGGAAGTTTTATCAGGAAGCTGAATTTGTCGGCCGGAGAATGGGTTGTAGAGGGACATGGAGAGGTCCCTAGAGACCATCAGCAGCCATCCGTTGGACGAATAGCAGCGAACGTCATTGATCTTCATCGGCATCGTGCATTGGTGGTGAATCATCCGCTTCGACAGACTATAGAATTGGAGGGATGTAGTGCTCGCATCGTCAATGTTTTCATCTTCCGCAGCAGGCAACATGAGCCACGGCACCTGAGGCGACCTGCCACAATAACTCGTGCTCCTAAGCGACGATTTCCAGTGGCTGGAGACCTCGGCAACAGACTCGAAGTCATCGTAGCGCCCTACACGTTTCCCTATCTCCATCACAAGTTCTTCTGGAAGCTCATCCCAGTTTGCCATTTCAGAGAATTCAAGATTTTGATTTTGGATGATTGAAGAAACTGACCCAAGAGACTATATATAGAAAAATGAGACTTCAATTACATGGACCACACAAATGTCAACTTTTATTCGTATTTGGCTTCCTTTGAGACTTTTCGGATAGTGTTCATATTAAATGGTTCCTACCACGAAAGACACATGTCATCGAAAAGAAAATGTGCGCCGTGTGTAATCGAGAGTTCTAGAAAAGCGTTTTTATTTTCAAGGAAGTTAACTCGTATCCATCCACGCGTATACGACGAAGATTGTAGCATACCATAGACTCATACAGTGTGTAGCACAGGAATCCGAGTATGGTTTTATCACAAGAAGTTTCCTTATTGGCTTATAGATATGGCCTCGCCGCATTTTTAAGATGTTTTGTTCCTCAAGTTTCGGATACAGGTCGCATATTCACATCCACAACAGCTCCCGGGCCACTAAAATTTTTCTTGAAGTTTCCTTCATCTTTGACACTGACATACAGAAGAAAACATTAACCTGCATGCATTTTTGTTGTTTCGAAATGCAGTACTAACACTACGGTATATACACACACACAAAAAAAAAAAAAAAAAAAAAAAAAAAAAAAAACAAAAAAACGAGGACCGAATAAGGTTTTGTTATGCTGATTTCCTTTTGCAAATTGCATCTAGAGGACCGGACCATTGAACTTTTTGTCAAACCAAGCATTGTAACTGGCAGCTTGCAGAAAGCGCGAAGCGATGACATTATCCAAGTCAAAACGAGGGAACGGTCCCGAGAACAGGCAATTTGTACAAGTGTAACTCTACTCGTCTCTCGTTCAATGAATACTTATCGTGTGAACTATCATCGATCCCACCTAAGGGAAAAAGTTCATAGGCTGTTATTAATCCGAAGAGTTGCATGAATTTTTGACCCCGTCTAAGTGTGCTAGGTGCTGTCATCAGCTTTCACGAAATAAGAATGAATCAATTGTTCTTGAGTCTTGGTCGTCGAAACTAATCCAAACTCATAACTGGGCGAACATGAGGCAAAGGTATCACAGGACCATCCTAATCATTGCTATAAATCTCGATTGTTATTGCTCAACATGTATCATCTATATTTGATTAGTACTAAGCTACAGATAAAGAGTAGGGAAAATTCCTGGTGCTGAAAGATTGATACAGTATGTTATTGAGTACATCACTATTCGACTTCGACAGGTTGCTAAAACATGAAACATACCATAAGAAAACTTAAAATCAACAGCAGTCCTGCATTACCACCTTACCCTTCTCCATACACACATACACATTACTTCCTGTGGAATCGTGATGCACTTTCATATGTTGTCACGTAAGGATTAACAAGAAACATTGACGAGGAACTTCATCCAAGTTAAACCCAAACATTATTGAACTACTATAAGCAAATTTACAAGGGGCAAATAAGAACACGCACGGATGAGCAACCTCAGAGGTGTGTCTCTAAGACAATTCATAAAAATCATAGCAGAAAATAGACCAATTCTTCAACGAAGATACATCCACGAAGAAACTTTAGATCGCTGTAACTTCGACACCGAATAGTACATGTAATTAAAGTCCTGATTATAATGTCAGTAGTGGTCTAGCGATGACGAGTCCGGAAGTTTTACTACTGATGTTGCACCATCGGCTGAAAAGGGGTTGAACAAGCACATTGCAAGATTGTTTCGTGAAAGAGCCAACATCCATCCTTTTTGTCTCGATGACAAGAGACGGATCGATGGATCCGATGCAACCAATGGTAATGTTACATTGTTGATCGTGCCGTTCGAGGGGTTGTAGAGGTGGCGGATAGAAGCGTTTTATTCATTTGTCGTGAGCATTAGTCGTGGAGTGATGGAGTCGTGATGAGATGATGATGATGAAGTGTCCTTTGGGCTCATCACTGTTAAATAATTAAGATTACTCGGCGTGCTAACCTGTCGCCAAGAATCAAGTAGCGGAATAATGCGGATCAGCTTGAAGTTACAAGTCTTTTTGATTTCACCACACGACCGTACTCGTCTTGTTCATCGATGTTACCCCGTTTCTTCCTCGTGCGTTCACTCGTCTCAATGGGATCGACGGATTGGATACTAGAGTTACTACAAGTGTCTCCACATTAACAAATCTAAGAGGGCGTAGGTGATTCCTCTATAGATAGGTTGAAGAAGAGAGAGCAGAAAGATAAATTTTCATCGGATATTTTATGTCTGAGACTCTTTCTGATTTTATAGAAAAAATCAAATTTGATTCCTAATTCAAATCTTGATAATCAGTTAGGATAATAATTATAATTCACATAACAAATATTCAAATTACGAATATGTCGTCACGTCATCCCTGATATGTGGGCGTCATATAATATTAAATCTCAACATCTCCCACTCGTCCTCATGGTAGAAGTCATCTTCATAACTTATTCTCAAACAACCTCATCTCCTCATATGAGAAATGGAACGTGCGACCCATGAGAACAAACGCACATAGGAGCTATGTATTAAGTCATCATCAAGACTAACACTAAACGTCACTAGGAAGAATTTCGTCAATTCCCCAGACAGTTAGACTACACATAGATACAATATTCTCAAATCCCTCAAAATGAGCAATGCAATATCTCTCACAAACCGCTAAGTACTCAAGACTTGTATCAAAGAACTAATCTGTTCAAGTCGCCTGGGCAATGAGTCATATAACGTGGTGTATTATCATACTATCTTCCCAAATAACATGTGTTGGTTCAATTCAACCCAACTGCTTTCCTAGACATGCTCCGCGAGACCGCATGAATCATGATCCAAGGAAACATGCTAAAGTAGCAACATCAAGCAACCTTGATCTAACATAGTTTTTGGTCCATAAAGACACATAATAGAATCACGTAATGATTCAAGTGTATGAATGTATGAAAGCATTCATCGCTCCCACTATAATGTTCGTCTCAAAGCACATACAGTATGAATGTATGTTGTGGTGTTCTCCCATAAAGGGCATGTCACTCATAATAAATAACACCATATGAATCTTAGTCTAGTCGCTATACAAGCGTCAAACGTGAATTTCTAGCAACAGTCACTCTCGCAGTGCCTGTTCTGGAAGTTCACATTCGACTATCTGCAGGCTTCATAAAGCATGGTCAACTTCATGATCGACTAAATAACATGATCTCATCTTAGCTCCAACTAAGACGACGTGCAATATATAATTATCATTTGCTCGTCCTCTTAGTGCCAAAGATATAATGTCTCATTTTGTACACCATCTCAGTGTCAAGACGATTCATCTGTATGAGTAGATCGAATCAAGCCTGAGGACATGTTTACAAAAATACATACATAAAACATCAAACCAAAATCACACATAGTATAAAATAGGAATGACGTAAACAAGAATGTCATACAAAGTGAAAAATATTGTTCAACAAATACATCAGATCCTACGCAAACCTATGTTCCTAGAATGAGCAAGAAATACATTTCTCGCAATAGGCTTAGCGAAGGGGTCAACCACCATCATGCCAGTAGATATATGATGTAGGACCACCTCTTTTTTCGCTACCATGTCTCTTATGAAGTGATAATGCACATCTATATATTTAGTCTTCTCATGATACTTGGGATCCTTAACATATGACCAAGCTGTCATGCTATCACAGTACATAAGAACGGCCTCCTTCCTGTAAGCCTTGATAGCCAACCTCTGTAACAATCTCTTCAGCCACACAGCCTCCTGAACTGCTGAGCATGCGATGCACTCGGCCTCCATCGTGGAAAGAACAACACATGTCTGCTTCTTACTGCTTCAAGAGATACAGCCACCACTAAGTATAAATGCATAACTTGATATGGACTTACGTTCATCTCTGTCACTGGCCCAATCCGCATCATTGTAACCTCTCAATCTTAAATCACCCACATGATAACATAAGATAAGGTCAGTTGTAACATCGCGAAATCCGGCATGCTCGGCACGTGACGTTATGCCGTCATAGACTCAATCCATGACAAGGCCAATCAACCCAAATGGGTTTGTAGGTATATAAGTTAAGGAAAGGTACCTAATCAATATAAATTATAATTCCAGATGATAATATGCAATCCTGATTATATTACAATGTTGTGTTGCCTACAAGTGACTCCCAACGAGCATTTATTACATATCAGACAATGAGGTAAATAACTATATCCATAAAATCTCACTCTATCGTTTCGGCATTGCCTTGTGATGGATCTACAAATAAAACACATAACCGTGAGCTAAATCTTAGCAACCAAAGTCTATGTATTCGATTTACAGGATACTTCCCCGACTACGACGATCGGTGAGTACTTGTAAAACATTTTCTAATAGTCGTAGGAAAATATGGGCGTCGTGTCAAACCCTACACA
The DNA here is from genome assembly GCA_035668315.1 of Drosera spatulata. Taxonomy (NCBI): domain Eukaryota; kingdom Viridiplantae; phylum Streptophyta; class Magnoliopsida; order Caryophyllales; family Droseraceae; genus Drosera; species Drosera spatulata. Next base: position 13,364 of record JAOVYX010021846.1, on the reverse strand, counting down.
TATCAAAAGCATAGACGTCATTGATCTCTTTTATATTCTTTTTACTTTCTTAATCATCGCAAGTCCGTGTCCCTATATGAAGGATAGAACTCAAATGAGGACAAAAGATGAAGAGAGATTTTTTAGGCTTAGATGCTTAACTGGGCCAAATTCTCAGTCACATATCATCCTCCAAAATCATTTAAAAACTCATTGTTTTTTGTGAAAATGTTTTTGTTTTTCATAAATAATATGCATGATTTGGGTTCGCGCCCCAAAGTCACTACGTCTCTTGCGTGTATTTCGGTTTGCTAAACCCTCACTTACACGCCGAAGGTCCCCCTGCAGAGGGCAAGCTTACACCAAATCGGTCGATGTTTTGGCCCGCGACTTCTTGTCGCTGCGTATACGAAGAGAACCATATTTGTTCTCTTACTAGCTAGATTTAATGTTTGACCCAGTCATGTCTACTTTGAACGCTCTTAGTCCCGAAGGACTCACTATACGACCTCATTGACAACAAGAGACTTGTTTGGTTATTATTAATTTTTTATTATATTTGTTGTAATGTTTATTAAGTCTCAATTCCCTGCTTAATATGAAATATGATATATAACACATATTCAGAGTATAAATAGCATATGAAGGTTGTATAGAAATCACATACAACACATTCAACTCTTCAGTCATGCCTTAACATAAATTCTAGGAAAACAATCCCAATCATGTAACTTGTACGTTTAAGCCATGTCAGTCTATTCTTGTGTTATAACCATGATATTAAAACACTTATTCATATTTCCAGTTATACATCAACAAGTTTAATTATCCCGATTTCCTGATGAACATAATCTTAATATCTCATAATATTTGTTATCAATAAACTTACGTTCTTTTACGCAAATCCTATAATTATACATAATCGATGTAATAATACGTAAGTCGCATAAACACGCATAAGCAAGCTCAGTCACGCACAAATACACTGTTCTGCACACAAGCACAAACCATGTGCACAAGTTCTCCCCTAATCATTCACGCACAGTCTTCACCCTATGCACGAACACAGTCACGTATAACCAACAACCATTATCAATGCTTAACATAGATGCTACCCAATAACTCCATACCTCTTTCATCACATAAACAGTCATCACTCTAAGCACTCCTCGCCAACTCATTCACACACATAGCAGCCGACTCCGTCAAAACACACATACATCACATCGTACACACACAATACAAACATAATACATAACGCTCTGCCTAACACCATCACAACGTCCCACAACCACCTAAAATATCCACATGACCCTTTCATGATCGTTTTTAATACCCAATCTACCTCATGAACATAACCCTTAACACATTTTCATGCCTAAGTCCCTTCAAGAACATAAACCTTACCCCGAAAGCATCGTCATCCCAACGAATTAACCAAACACAAGCACTTCAATGCCAATTCAGCCCAACACAAGCATCCAATTGCTGCTACATATTGTACTTTAGACATACGCTTCTTTTCTTCATCACTCTTAGGACATTGAACAAGGCTTAACATGCATCCTTTTTGTATTGGGGTGTCAACTGGTTTAGAGTTGTTCATGCGAAGCCGCTCAAAAATCTTCTTGACATAAGACTCCTGAGACAAATTCAGAAGTTTCTTTGAGCGATCTCTCACAACCTTCACGCCTTAGCACATAGCTAGCCTTCCTCATGTCCTTCATTTCAAAACTTAAGGACAACCATCTTTGAGTGCCAACAATAAGATCCATATCATTCTCGGTCAAAAGTATGCTATCTATATACAAAGAAAGCATAAGAACTTTATCATTCGACCTTTTTATATAGTAGGAATGATCTTCATTGACCACATCCTTCGCGAGGTAGACACAATGATCTTTCTCGATCATGTCCAAACCAATGGATGTAATAAATTGATGAAACCTTAAATTCCATTGTCTCGAAGATTGTTTAAGACCATATATGGAACGATTTAAGCGGCAAACTTTGCGCTCTTGTCCCTTGACTTCAAAACCCTCCGGTTGAGTCATATAGATCTCTTCCTCAAGTTCCTCGTTTAAGAAAGCAATCTTAACATCCATTTGATAATGTTCATAATCCTGTTGGGCCATAATCAAAAGGATAAGACGTAGAGATATGAATCTCACTACTGAGGAAAAAGTATCCCCATAATCTATCCCTTCCTTTTAGGTATAGCCTTTTGTCACTAAACGCGCCTTATACTAGTCAATTGATCCGTCAACCTTGCGTTTGACCTTTATAACCCACTTGTTCCCAATGGCTTAACGTCCAGACGGAAGATCAACCAAATCCCAGACCTTATTCTTAATCATAGAGGCTAATTCTTCTTGTATGATAGTGTTCCATTCGTTGCTTGCACTTGAATAGAGTGTATCCCAAATAGAAGCAGACTCATCTTCATCAAAAGCAACGTGGGCACACATAATAGATGATGCGGAACCTTACCACGTGCACTTTTTTTCACTCGAGTCTCACTAGTACTTGGTATGCCATCATCGATAGGTACACTCCCACTATTCAGTACACTTCCACTTGATTGTGAAACATCTCTACCATCCTTAACAACCTTAGGATGAGAAACTAATTCCCCTCTTTTTCTTGAAGATGATAAAGTAGTCTTATTTTTCTTTATCTCATAAAGGTCCAAACTCTTTTGAGTGTCTCTTAATGAAGGGAACTCTTTCTCAAGGAAGTCAATATCCTGAGATTTAATCTCAGTTATATCTCCACCATCTTGTTGTTTACCATACATCACGTATCCTTTTGAGCTATCAGAATATCGTATAAAGGTAATCTTTTTAGCTTTAGTACCCAATTTTCAAAACTTATGGGAAACATTGTGAACATACGTGCAATATCCCAAGGACGCAAGTGGTTGAGATTAGGTTTATGTCCAATCCATAACTCATATGGAGTAGAAGAAACCGACTAAGAAGGCACTCTATTAAGGATGTAGGCCGCAGTCAACAAAGCATCCCCCTAGAATGATATTGTGAGGTTGGCTTGTGCCATCATCGAACGAGCCATATCAAGTAAGGTTCTATTCCTTCTTGCCGCTACACCATTTTGTTGCAGAGTGTAAGGAGTAATGAGTTGCCTAACAATTCCCCTTTTCTCAGAAAAATTCATTAATCTGAGATGACAAATACTCGCGTCCAGGATCGGTTCTAAGAACTTTTAAGTTCTTCTCTCTTTGATTCTCAACCTCAGCCAAGAAGCGTTTGAAAAAATCAAAAGCCTCATGACAGTGAGCTAACTGATACACATAACCGAAGCGTGTATAGTCCTCAATGAATACGAGAAAATATGAAGCACTATTACATGTTTTAATACTCATAGGACCACAAATGTTTGAGTGGACTAACTTAAGTGGCTGAGAAGTTCTTATAACCTTACCAAAAGGCTTCTTGCATGTCTTTTCTGCCAAACAAACCTGACATGTAGACAACTTGACCTTAGGTAATGGGACCAATAGGCCTTCTCTTGCTAATCTAGTCATCCTGTCTTGCCCATTGTGACCAAGTCTAATATGCCATACAATAGAATCAACATCAATAACTTTATCATTGCCAACATTCACATCAACATCACCATGAGCAATGAAAGATGAAGAAATAGAATTGCATAAATCCAAAACATAGAAATTATTACATAAATAATCAAAGTACCATTAAGTGAAATGTCTACACCATTATTCGAAAAATTAATATGATATCCAAGACTAACTAAACATAAGACAAAAATCAAATTATGCTGCACTTCATGCGTATATAATACGCCATGCAACAATAAGGACCATCCTTCACGTAATGGAAGTTGGTAGCATCCAAATCCCAAGGCGTCCTCCACAGTGCCATTCCCCATGTAGATTCTTTAGGACCCGGTGGGACCCTTCTATAATCTATAAAGGCTCCTCGATCCCTCGCCACATGTTTTGTTTCTCCTGAATCTACAATCCATATAGGAAAGGTATTAGCAACAAGTACATGAGAGCATACACAAATACTGCTCGAGGAACTAGAAATGGATACCCTCTTTGTCTCAGTGCACTCACGAGCGTAGTGACCCATCTTTTGGCAGTTATATCACTTGATCTTCGTCTTATCTTTCTTTCCACCACGTTTGCCCCTTGGACGCTTAGCTACTTTTCCTTCTTTCGCACCTTTGTGAGGTAGAATTTGTCAACTTACCCTTATTATAACGCTTGTACCAGTTTTCTTTGCATTTGGCTACATTGGCAACAAGAGTTGTAGCGTGGGCGCTTCCTCGTGCTCTGCCTCAAACTCTACATGACGAGATATGTCACCAAAGTTCTTGATACTCTCATTGTGGGTCAGAATTTACTTCATGTTAATCCATGAGTCAAGTAGGGAACGAATGACAGCTAACACTTGTTGCTCGTCAGAGAGCTCATTACCAGCACTTGTCACAATTCTCTAATCATGGAAGACATGATCCTTTGGTGGTCTTTCATCGAGTGCTTGGGATCCATTTAATAAGTCTCAAACTTCAGCATCAAACTGCAATGTCGAGTAGTAGAAATAAAGCCGGTCCCTTATTTTCTTAGCAGTGGTACAATGCTCATATGCACCAATGAGATCATCGTGCATGCAGCTCAACAGAATGAAATGCGCACTACGGTCCCATTTGGTCCATGCCTTATACAATTTATTATCCCGACGATATTGGGCCGTCTGCCCCTCAGGTGGCATAGCCATAACCATTTTGAGATGCTTCATAAGTTTTTGCTCATTCAACAAAAACTGCATTTTCTTATGCAAAATATCATAATTGGTGCCATTCAACTTTTCACACTTAGTCAAGTGAACGATGATATTTTTAGAAACCATTTCACTGTTACCATAGAGACAAAAACATGACATTAATATGTATTTTTCAGAAGTTTGCTACCAAAAGACAAAAATATGAATATTTCAATTTAATTGCACTAGGTAAGATCGAAAAAATCGCTAAATTCATAATCATCACCTACATAAGTGAAATAAATAGAAATTCATATTATCTTTGAACAAACAAAACATAATGAGAACAGTCTTTTATCTCTCCATAAACCACATTCCTTGACTCTCATTTTTATTTTAATAAATTTTGTCACGCAACACAATTTTTATTTTGTCCATAACACAATTTTCAGTCGTAGAATATGAACATGGACACACACAGTCACCACATATAATACCAACATGAGCACGTACATAGTACTCAAGCTATCTATATAAAAGTAATTATACTGCATGCATGTTCTAAGCCAACATAACACGTTTATATTAGGTTCACATATGTAAGTAGTTCGATTTTCTGTATTCTGAACATGGTGGTAACATACAACATGCATCCAGTTGTCGCCTAAAGATAACGCACATAATCTTTTAGACTATTTAAATTAACTCTCACCATGCTCTCTGGTGGGAATACTTTAACACAATAATATTAAATTTATATCATTAACAGTGCATGAACCCACTTACTGCACTTCAGTAAAAGAGTAACGTTCTTTTTTTTTTTTTTTTTAAACCTTTTCTCTAATTAATATTAGTTTGATACTACAATATCTTTGTCAAATCTTTCACATTTACCAAAATATGAAAAATTAATAGAAAAAACACCAATTATGAGTGGACTAAAACCATCAATATCTAAAACGCAGATTTGTTATACAACCAACATATGTGATTAATCAAACACGCATATCTCATCTGTTGAAAGATATTAACTTGATTAATTGTAAAATCTCATAAGATTTAACTGTTCATTAACTAATCAACCTTAGTGAAATCAATTCATGGGCGATTCTTCGTGATCCATGGTTTTGATACCAATGTTAAATAATTAAGTGTATTTGGTGTGCTAACTTCTCACCAAGGATCAAGCAGCGGAATAATGCGGATCTATGTGAAGTTATAAGTCTTCTTAATTTCACTACACGATCGTACTTTTTTTGTTCGTCGATGCTACACCGTCTCTTTCTCGTGCGTTCATTCATCTTAATGGGGATCAACGGATTGATTATTAGACTTACTCCAAGTGTCTTCACGTTTACAAATCTCAGAAGACGTAGGTAATTTCTTTACAAATAGGTTGAAGAAGAAAGAGCAAAGAGATAAATTTTCATCGTCCGATTTTATAGGATAAATCAGATTTAATTCCTAACTCAAATCTGAATAATCAATTAATATAATAATTAAAATTTAAATAACGAATAATCAAAATTTTTAATATATGACATATGAACGTGATATGATATTAAATCCTAACCGTCACTATCACCAAGTTGCGATGTACTTGTATAGTTACTCATTAATGATGTTGGCATCTTCTGTAGGATGATGGTTTGTAGCCTTTGATTGTTTGTACCAAGCGATCCTCACCGTTCATTTGTAACAACCCATCTTATGTACTATGAAGGGGGGTTTATGTACTAATCTGGGGATTATGCAATAATACAAGTTTGTTTTACTGTTCATTTTCTAACAACCCAAAATTGAGTTTCTTGTTGGATTGATTGAGTCCATTACACTGTAACAACTTCTGTTCCAAAGAGGACCTCGATTTATAACCACCACCGTGGCAAGAGGTAGAGGACGAAATGCGAGAGTTTCCTCGGATCTTTCTACGTCGGCTTCGGGTTCCTCACTGGCGGTGGATTTGGTCGCATTGAGGGCTCTCATCGGCGAGAAGTTGGAGGTTGAGAGGAAGCACACGGAGGAGGCGATTGCGAAATTGAGGGTTGAGATGAGAATTTCGAATCCACTGCTGCAGACTAGGGATCTGGGGAAGAAGTCCATGGCCGAGGATGATTCAGGTTCGAGTAATGATGCGACCCATTCTGATGATCTGCCATCAAAGACACGCACGCTTCCGTTGACCAAGAAACCTCACAAGAAGGCTCATGGAAGGTGGTAGGGGTAACCGTTGTTACAATCATAAAACTTAATATGTGTCTTGTAACGGTCATTACATCGATCAATATACAAGATTTAGTTTGTTTCGTTAAATTTCGAATTATTTTTTTTGGGTATTCTAAAAATATCCATATATTTTTTTTTAAGGAGATTAGGGTTGTTTTTCAGGATCTTTTGGTCACCTTTGTCCTCTCAAAATCGTATTTTAGATGTTTTTCTATGTTTTTTAAGATCGGATCTTGGTGTAATGTTTTGGATCTCTCAATTCATCATCTTATCTTCGTTCTTCTACGCTGTGTTATCCTTCTTTCTGTATTTATTTACAGTTGTGGTTGTGATGATGCATGAAATGATGATGTATGTGATGATGATTGATATAATGAGTGAGTAATTATATAATGGAGATAGATTAATGAATTGTAACTAATACGGATCATGATATGAGTTAGATCATCAAAATTAGTTGCGTATGTGTATGCATGAAATTTGTCCTTAATCCATTATATGTTATGAAATCAAATAGTTTGATCATCCATTGATGACATAACCTAACTATTAATCGCGCTAAGTGATTAAATAGGTAGCAAATAATAATTCACTATTTAAGCTTATTGTCATGACGTTATGATTGATTGTATGTGAACATGATAGTTTAAACTCATTGTCATTAATGTTCATGTTTGGTATATTCTTTTGTTTTGATTCAATTTATTTATTTTAACATATACGAGCTCACGGTATGTTAGGGATAAATAGATCACGTAAAATATACAAACTCATTGTTAATTAATAATCTAACGAATGTGATATTTTATACCCAAAGGTATCACGGTCAAACCTATCTAAATAATAAATCCATATGACATTCATCCATGATGGATCTTAAAAAGGTAGAATATAATTAGTCAATCTCCCTACCTTTTTATCACATAAAAAAATATCTTAATCCATTTCTTCTATAAGTATAGATTATTTTAGTTTAATTCAGTCATTTAATTAGTTTCATAAGCAAAAAAAACAAAACCCCCCAAAACTTAATTTTCATATTTATAATAATTCTTTATAGTGATTAAAAAATAGGAATAAATAATATTACGATTGTCTCCATGGGTTCAACCCTTACTCCCACTATTATATTATTTTAAATATTTTAAGAGTGCAAGTGAATGCATATAAATTCTAATTTGACATGTCTACGATAGCACGCATCAAATTTTGACGTCGTTGCCGATGATCGTAGGGAAGGCCAGTTGAAAAGAGGATTCTTGGTGGGAAATTAGCAATAGTTGGGACGTGGGAGTCGAAGGGTAGTTGAGGAGAATGATGGGAACTTGGGGAATCATTTCTTCCCAAGGAATGGTCGTTGGGATTATCATGTTCAAGGTAACACTCATCCTCCTTTTCCGAGACTTGATTCTCCTGTTTTGATGGTAGCAATGCCAAGAATTGGATTAGGAAGGTAATTTTTTTAATTCTTTTCTTACGATTGTGTGTTGTTATTGATGTGATTCTGATCAGAGGGTTTTGCGAAGGTTTTTGTATGTTTGTTTGGGCGGGGTTAATGTGTTCTTATAGGACAAAGTTATGTTACAGATGATAATCTTTCTAGGGAAAAGTGCATATAACACCGCTAAACTTTCACTCGGATGCACTTAACCCCCCTTATCTATCAAAATGTATAGATGACCCGCTCCTTCCATTTGTCCATTAACATCGTCAAACATTGATTGCAAAAGATAACCCTAACCCTTTCCCAATTTGATGCACATGTGATCTCCTCTCTTTTATCACCACCAACCAATCATGAAGAGAGAATATCTTATCTCAAACTCAACCAAAAGAGAGAGGAAGCTGTCCGTCTTGAGTGAAGCAAGATGTGAGTTTTGGAAAAGAAATCCTTGAATCTAGCTTGATTGAAGAAATTTTTTGATGGATATAGTGTTGTTGAAGGTATGTTCTTGAGGAAATAGCTTTGATTTTTGTTGTTACTTCATGTATTCTTTTAGATCTATGTCATAAACATTTGACATTTGTGCTGATTTCTCAGGTTTCGAATCATGTTTGTGACTGAAGGAGGTGTCACTCTACGATTCGTTTCCTAATGTTGATCCAAATAGAATGTCGATTCTTGATCTGATTGACATGCACAATGAGCTATATTTTCATCGGACGAAGAAAGGAGGGACCAGTTATTGATAAGTTTGGATTTGTGAAACCCAATGCCTGCACATTAGAACAAGGAATGAGACACCGATGATGACTTTGCGCATTTCTTAGAACACATCATATCTGGATTTCCATTCATCATATATGCTGATGTTGTAGTCGAGAAAGCACTTTAATCTGTTACTCCTAATGGCAAGGTTAGAAGAAGTTAGGAATTTAGAGAAGTTGAAGCTTCAGTAGTGGGGCAATTGTGTTGGACTGATGTTAGACAGGAAGAAGAAAGTGTTCAAGAGGCTATAAATGATGTTGATGATGATAGTGATTGCAGTTATATACTATCCTGGACAGATGAGGGTATAAATGAAGATCGTAATGATGTATTTAGAGATGGTGAGGTAGAAGATGTCCATAAGGAAACTGCTGATCCAGGTGATAGACATGTTCTAGCTGCAAACTCTTCTCATCTAGGATTAGTAGATGGGGTTGATACTGTTGATGGAGTTGATACTGTTGATGGGGTTGATCCAGTTGATGAGGATGATCCAGAGTGGTTCTTTGATATGGAGAGTGTATCAATAATTGTTTCGCTTGAATACTCTTCTGATGAGGATAGGCCTAAGCGAAAATTTAATTGGTTCAATGAGAGTACCATGGATAATCCTGAGCTGGAAGTGGGTATGATGTTCAAGACTGCACAACAGATTAGGATGACATTGGTGAATTAGAATGTGAATGGAGGATATGACATTAATTACACGAGGAAAGAGACTAGGTACATCACTGTAGTTTGCAAGTATGCTCATCCAGACAAGAAATCAAAGAAGAAGAGAAGGGTAACGCAAGAAGCTGTTGGTAATAGTCAAAGTGTTGGTTATTGCCCATGGAGAATTCATGATTCACTATGCCCTAGAGTTGGTTTTCAAATAAAGGCCTTCAACAACAACCATGTATGTGGAAGAACATACAAGAATCATTTGACAGATTCTAGATTTGTGGCCAAAGTGTACATGGATAGGTTTAGGGACAACCCAAAATGGGATGTTATCTCTATCTAAAAAACACTTAGAAGGGAGAAAATACTTCAGGTCAGCAAGTATACCATATATAGAGGTAAGAGGGAGGCTACAACTGCTATTCTGCAGGACTTAGAAGAGCAATACAGAAAGATTAGGGATTATGCAATGGCCATCATGCATACCAACCCAAGATCAACTGTAAGGATTGCCACAGAATAGACAGAGCATAAAGTTTGATTGAAGAGGATCTACATGTATTTATCTGCTTTGAAGAAAGGATTTTTAGCTGGTTGTAGGCCAATTATAGGATTAGATGGATGTCATATAAAGACCAGATTTGGTGGTATACTTATTTCAGCTATAGGCAGGGATGAAAATGATAACATCTTTTTGATTGCTTTGACAGTGGTTGAATCTGAAAAAAAGGGATTCTTAGAAGTGGTTTTTAGATTTTTTGCTGGAGGATATAAGTTTAGTTCATGACAAGGGTTAGGTATTCATTTCTGATAAGCAGAAGGGATTATGTCAAGTTTTTAATGATAGATGGCCAAATGCTGAATACAGATTTTATGTAAGACACTTGCATGACAATCTTAAGAAGGTGTTTGGTTCTGATAGCACTTTGAAAAAGTTATTCTGGAAGGCAACTTCAATAGGTAATGTCAAGGAGTGGGAATGCTATATGAAGGAGTTTGATAGGGTTAATCCGAGGGTGGATGAAAAACTTAATGCTTATGATTGGCTATGTAAGATTCTAACTCAATAGTGATCAAGGTCTCACTTTTCACCACAGGTGTTTATGTCATCTTGGTAAACAATCTCAGTGAGCCATTCAATGCATATATAAGGGATGCCAGAGAAATGCCAATCACTAGTATGCTTGAGTGCATCAGAAGGAAGTTTATGAAGAGGATATAAGTCAAGAGACATGGTATGGAGAAGTATGAACAGAATATAGCCCCTTACATTTGAAGAAGAATAGAGACGACTAAGAAATGGGCTAGAACTGTTTTGCAACTTATGCTTGAGATAACAAATGGGAGGTTGAAGAGTACGGCCAGCTTCATGAGGTTGGCGTCGGGAAAAGGTCTTGCACTTGTAGACTTTGGGACATCAGCGGTGTGCCATGTAAGCATGCTATTAGTGCTCTACCAGTTGATAGAGCTCAGTATTCATATCATGTCCATGATTTTTATCAGGTAATCTCAATATCAACAATCCTGTATATTATCATTTCCTCAGTTATGTCATTTTCACTTCTTGAACTTCATTTCATGATTTATTTGTTTTTGTTACAGAAAAAGGCATATCTTGATTCCTATCCATCAGTATTTGTCCAGAGCCTAGTCCACCAAGCTGGATGGATTCAGACTTGTCACCTCTTATGCCACCTCTTATCAGGACTCCCATTGATAGGCCAAAAAAGGAAAGAAGAGGGGGAGGAGATGAAACAAGAAAAGATTCAACAAGGGCTAGTAAACAAGGGATAACAATAAGATGTAGGAAATGCTTCCAAACAGGACATAATGTTAGGACATGTAAGAACCAAATGCATCCCAACTCCAAATACATTACTGGCTAGGTACAAATATTTTTCCTTTATTTTTAAACAACTACCTTTCAAACTTTATGATGTGTTGAATGTTTTTAATACCGTGGTATAATGTTTAGGATTCAGGATCAACCTCAACATCAGCATCTTCACATAATCCTCCTAACTCTGGAAATACAAGAGGTGTAGATGCTGCAGAAAGATCTATGCAAAGTTGTAGAGTAAATGTTTCTATGAACATTATCATGTTCAAGAGTTCTTCATTGGTTTCAGTTACATAAGTTTCATTTTCATTATCATGGCATCATCACTTTATTATCTATTGGGATCATGCGCATGGTTTTCATTTATCTTTTAAATGTGAAGGGAAATCTTGTTGTTGAGATGGATAACTCTCAAACTGCCTCTATTGGGCGAGGAAGCCAAGTATCCAGATCAAATATTCACAGGCCTCCACCAACTACACAATTGAAAAATTCTTCACAGAGGGGCAATTCAAAAACTACTCAAATAACTACTGCAAGAGCAAGAGTGTATGCTAAATCAATAATTGAAACTGTTAGTGCATCAGGAACTGCTTCAGCATCAGGAACTACTACTGAGACAGCCCAAGCCAGAGGAAATATTAGTATCTATGCTTCTACCACGTCTACTGTCACATCCTCCTCAAGAGTAAAAGGATCAAGGGTTAGAAATTCAAGGGAGGTTGCTGTCAATAGAAATATGAGGGTGGATAGAGGTGGAAGACCATTTACGAAAGGTTTGGATGGTCCGCAGTTATGAGATAGATATATTTAGAACCGGTTTGTGTCTTGTTTATCACTTGTGAGATGTTATTGTGATCGGATTTTGTTTATGTCATGGTTTCTATGTACTATGTGATCAGACTTTGTTATGTATGTACCTATTATGCATGCTGATTTGGTTATGCCCTAATCAGTTCATGTATGCACCTAAATTGTCTATCAGACTTTGTTATGTATGCACAATTTCAACTTTGTCTATCAGGTCAGTATCGAATATGCTCAAACAACTAAGCACATAACTACAAACAGATTCAAGTTTCTAACTAAACGTCATCACTTCATAATAAGAGCAACACCTAGAATACAATTGCAAAGACATAATTCTAGTGTCTTCACCTTGTTTGCAAGTTGAAAGCATCCACATCCACATGAGTGCTTGATGAAACCTTGACCTGCTGCTTCATTCGCCATTTCTCTTGATTCCAATCGTGTACCAGCAAGACGACACCAAACAAAAAACTTACAAACATCACACTTGAAGTACAGCTTTCCTCTACTTGCTCTATAGGTTCCCACGATTTTGATTGTAGCTTACTTGTCGCAATGATAAAATTGAGGAGTATATATTGGAATGTCACTAGTGTTGCCTTCCCCTGCCGTAGATTGTGTGGAGCTCATGTTTAGATTGAGGTAAGAGATCGACGGATGGAGGGAAACTGGATAGGAAAGAAGAAAGAAGAGCGATTTACGGTTTTGATTCTTTCGGATTGAATGAGTTTTATATGTAGGGAATTATTGGGGACATTTTGGGAAAAAAGAGAAAGTTATAGAGTAAAACTAGGGTTTGGTCAGTTTTGGATCAACTTTAACAGAAAGTAAAACGTTTTAACTTCTTCCTGTCAAACGGAGCGGGGTCATCTTCACATTTTGATAGATG